>CM045758.1:131866597-132066597 GCA_025200525.1 Camellia lanceoleosa
TGCTTCATATTATAACAAATGTAAATTACATAATATAATTTTGCCTATAACTTGTGTTTTTGTTTTTTCTTTTTTCTTTCTTACCTACTGAAAAATGGACCTTTTTTTGGTACATTAATTGAAAGTCGGAATTTGGGGGAGGAAGTAATATGTCTTATTTGTGACAAGATGAAAGGCCTTGTTTGGGAAACAAATATAAGTGCACTTATTTCATCTTTTTATCTTTTTTAGGTCACATCAATCAACATCTCTTCTCTACTTTTTCTACACATAATACAAAAAAAGTCAAAAAGTACACTTATTCTAAACTTCCCAAATTAGTGACAAGACTTAAACTTCTAGCCTTTAATAAGGTATTTTACTTGGATATTTAAGAAAAATACATACAATCACACCCACAAAATTATGAGTTACATTCATAAGACATTTGGGATTTGAACTTATTGCAACCAACTAACTAGGTTTAAATTATTGGGGGAATTACAAATACATGACACTTGACCAAAATAATCACACTTTTAATAATAAAATATACATATATATATATACACACACTCTCTTATATAAACAAACAAGTTCGTGTAAGTGTTGAAATGAGTTTTATTAAACTGATTCAGACACTCAATTATCACAACAACAATAACAACAACAACAAAACTTTATTTTTGCAGTTTTGCGAATAACATTTGCACCAAAACATATGGAATACCGCACCAATTTTTATTTTTATTTTTTTATAAAATTGAAATTACTTTCTCATTCTTCCACTGATTTGCAATTTATCCTAAATTATTTAGGGTGTGTTTGGTTTGATTTTGAAAAATTAATTTTCAAAAAAAAATTTGGGGAGAGTTTAGAATTTTTTTTGATTTGTTTGGTTGTACATTTTGAAAATAGTTTTGGGGTATGAGAGCCTAGAATAATTTGATATTTTGTTATAGTTGAATAGATGTGTGAGAGAAAAAGTGATTGATTAATGTGTAGGAAAGAGAGTGATTTTGGAAAAAAAATTCCAAAATCACTAAACCAAACAAAATTTTAAAAAAATTTCTCCAAAACTACTTTCTCAAAATCAAACCAAACAAAGGCCTTAGTGTTTCACATTAACAGAGACTTCAACAACAAACTAGAAGTGGTCTTACTACTCGTAGTCCCACTAACAATAATCACTTACCATGATTATGTTTTATACCATTAACAATGTGGAGCCACCATGCGTAGTGCATACAAAGCCCTCAATATTTTTCCTTTTAATTCTGATAAACATGAGGGTTGGAATCAAAACTAAAAATGTTAAAAGGAAAGGGATAATCCAGTGTATGCACAAAACCTCTTAGAATTCATCATTGAAATTAACAAGAAGTTTGGATTCCTATTGAGACAAATGAGACCGCTCTTTTACATATAGGATATCAAATGAATCCATTGTGGTTCACATATAATTTTTAGAGGATTGTTTTTCTTTATTTATCTATTTTGTTCTCTTTCTTTTTCTTTTTCTTTTTTAATGTCTACTTCACACACAAAAAGTAAGTGGCTTCACTTCACCTCTAAGATTTTGTAGCAAAGAGGCCAATTTGTTGCAATGTTTATTCTAATCTGAAAGTTAATGATTTATGAGCAGAATCTAAAAGCATTGCTCTCCCTAGATTCAAGATAATCAATGACTTTAACCACATAAATTGTCGGTAAAACCTACAATTACAGTCAATTCCAAAATATAAATAAATAAATATATAAATTACAACATAACAGCACCACTATGTGGGCAAAAAAATCATTTTAGCTTAACCTAGCTTGTAAAGTAACTAAATGGGTTGGGCTTTAACCAATAATGTCTTGAACCATCCTTCAAAACTAGATCACTTTACAAAACAGCATGAAATTTTGCAACCTTAACCTATACGTTGGCAACATTTTCATGGTCAGTCTTAAGGAACCCCACCAACTTTTTTCCATATAACAACTGTTGTTGCTAAATTGCTATTTGCTTCCAACACACGTTCATGTTTCAATGGAGGCTGAGGGGCAAGATGACAATACGACTACAGCTGCAGCAGCCGCAGCAGCCACCAAAAAAAAAAAAAAAATGTCATGTACTTCAATTAGAAACAATATTCCGCATGAGACAATAACAAATGTCACCACTGAGCTTTCATGCCCGTCCTAGTCCTAGTTGTTGAATCAAAAGAGTGGTTAAGTGAAAACTCAAAGCTGTTAAATCAAAATTTATAAGGGGTAGGCAGGAATGTGACAGACGTACAGATGATAATTTTGTGTTCAAAATGAACATGGCCAGCCAGCTAACCTAAACTGAAAGTAACAACTTCAACTGAGAATTTTCCTCTGCCAGAAAAAGGCATGGCGCCAGCTCTGTGTGTTTACCAAACATCTAGTGACGTTTTCCAAGACAAAGGTCATATTCAGCAAGCCAAATCTCCGAGTTTCCTAAATTAAATGTCAATTTTTTAGTAAAACTAGCAATATTTAAGCGGACATCAGCCAAGTTGCGTACACTACTCATCACTGAGGGTAGATACCCAACTCCTCCCCTACGACCAACACCCAAAAACCCCAAACATATATCAGCCGTGCTAAAGGCCTCAAAAAGAGAGGCGCGAATTTGCCTCGAATAGGTTTTTTTTTTTTTTTTTTTTTTTTTGCTATGTTGGTTTGGTTTTGGGTTTTTTTTTTTTTTTTTTGGAAGGGTTTTTATGTGTACCCTAAAACCTAAACTCTAAAAAAAAAAAAAAAAATTAAACCAACACAGCCCAACAAATAAAATTAAATTAAATTTTAAAAAAAAATCAACACAGCCCAACAAATAGAAAAAAAAAAAAAACAACAACAACAACAAAAAAAAAAAAAAAAATTAGCCCATATGGTTTGATAAGATGAGTGAGTTGGATTAGACTGATTGGGTGATAAAATTGACTGATCAGTTAGACTGCTGATTAAAATTTGTTAATTCCATATAGTTTTGTACGAGTCCTTACTATATTTTTATTTTAAATCAAGAAGACTCGGAAGAAATAAAAATCTAAATCCTAAATCCTAAACTCTAAACTCACCCCTACACATAACCACCCTTCAAAAAAAAAAATAAATAAATAACAACAGCCCAACAAGTAAATAAATAAATAAAAACAACCAAACTACCACAACCCAACAAATAAATAAAAAATAAAAACAAGCAAACCAACACAGTTTCAAAAAAAAAAAAAAAACCAATTCGAGCCACATTCCAGGCCTCAAATTCGAGGCCTCAATCTTTTTCCAATATATATATAAGGAAAAAAATTCCAAAAGGAAAAAGGAAATTTTGTCATGGTGCATTAACCAATTCCAAGCATAAAGACTGTAGCAACTGTATAAACCAAACAATTTGCATACGCTACTCATCACTGGGTTAAGACAGAACAGAAGTATTTCAGCCAATGAAACTTTAATTCAGAGAACTATCACATTCAGTTTAGCAACTATGTCAATAAAATCAACTACAAAGATGGACTGTCCCATCAACACAAAATTTCATCCCCTGCTAATAACTTGGTCTAGTCACGAAGGAAATTGTTAAATTGACTCTCATTTTTGTAACAAATCCACTAAACAGAGTAAAATTGAAAACTGTGTAATATTAGACAAGTAATTACAAATTTTTGAACTGAACTAACCTCAAGTCAGAGCTTCAACTTGATTTGTGGACCCTGACCACCACAGTATTCCATAGCCTTCTTTGGGATATCAGTCGATACAATAGTTCCCCCATTGTAACCATCTACAAGTAACTTCCCGATCTTTGAGCTCCACTCTGAGCTGTCCCTCTCATTCTTTCGGTCATGAAAAACTCTGTCGCAATAGTTGAGCATGGTTCCTAAGCCGCTATTTGGCGTCCAACCATATTCCTTCAACACATCTGCTTCGCCTTCAGTTAAGTCCTCTCCCACCTTTTAATAAAAGAAGAATGCCATTGTAAGATACAAAACTTGACAGCAGTTTTCCTTATGAAACAGTAATATCTGGAAATTATGAAGCAATCAATATACAAGGTTCAGTAGTGGGTTATTTAGTTTTATTCAAAAGTCAGTCTTCAAACAAGTTAATGTCACTAATATAGCAGAGCCTGAGTAAGATATAAGCGAAGTGAACCCATGCTCATATTCTTCACTAGAAGTCCACGAAAGGGATGGTTGGCCAGTGCAGTCCTGCCTGCAGGATGCTGCAAGGTATCAAATGAATAATACTGACATCACATGACCATGTCCTATTAACGATGTTTCTAAATTTCCCAATGGCTACTTCATGTAAATCAGTACAATAAATACTTGAATAATATTTTCCGTACTTCATGTCCTATTAGCTCTGTTTCGAATTGTCCCAATGGCAATTCCACGTAAATTAGGATGACAAAAACTTGAGGAACATGATTTGCCTTTTCACATGTTGCACTCAAATTGTCCATTATCAGTGACTCCAAATGTAGATACAGATACAGATAGAATAGACATCTATTATACAAGAGTTGCGAGGCATACAACTATCATGAAGTGAGTCTAGCAGTGTAAGGCATACATTCTAAAATCCCAAACATCTGAATCAAACAATGATCAATCCCAAATGAATAAAGCAAATCAACTAATGAATAAAAACCATGGTTGATTCAGTGATCAGTTCATATTTTGAACTGAAATACAGGCGATGATACATGCTCTGCCCTGTATTATATTGTGTACTATATTCTAAAATGCAACAACATAGTAGGTCATTCAACTTACTAACAAGGAACAAAGATTTGAATTTTAGAAGTGCATAGCATAGCAATTGACCATTTCAACCATCGAAGTCAACAATCATATAAGAAATACTTATAAAGTCATTACCAATAATGCTTTATTCTCAATCAGGGTAACCCTGCTACAGCTAGTAAGCTTCATTGCAGTCACCAAGCGCTTGATCTGCCAATTGATGGGCAGGAAATCCAACAACTCAAAGAAGTATGTTGCGTAGCCATATTCGGGACGTTCCAGCACTATTCTGCATTCAAGTGAAATTGGATAGGAGTAACCCCATCATCCCCATAAGAACAACAAATTAAAAAGATGGATTCTAAGGAACAACTTGTGTTGCCAAATACACCTGTTATGTCTTTCAAAAACAAATATAAATGATTGGAGGTCTCGACACCACCCCCACTCAACAGGCCAATTCCGAAATTGTAGATATCTCGCCTAAAATTAAAGGAAGAGTGATTAAGAGATATTAGAACTCACA
The DNA here is from genome assembly GCA_025200525.1 of Camellia lanceoleosa. Taxonomy (NCBI): domain Eukaryota; kingdom Viridiplantae; phylum Streptophyta; class Magnoliopsida; order Ericales; family Theaceae; genus Camellia; species Camellia lanceoleosa. The sequence goes on from CM045758.1 coordinate 131,871,869, forward strand.
ACCAATAAGGATGGAAGTGAAAGTAAATGATATTAGTTAATTTCACTATTCACCACATCAAAACTAAGTTCCAGTAATGTTCTTACTTGCTCCACCAGCGATATTAGACAAGCCAAGCAATAACTAGCCTTCTCTCCCTTTGTGCATCGTATGGGAGCAAGCTTCAATAATGACTGTCGTTGAGAGAAAAGCTGTCCACACATAATTAGAAATGGCACTAACATCAGAAACTAAGAACTAACAGTATAAGTGTTCAATCAAAACATCAAAATAACTGAACTAACAATGCATACCTATTTGCATGCCATTGCCAATGATAAACTACTAAAATAATCAAATATCAAAGAGTACCAAACAAAAACAAAAACAAAAACAAAATTGACTAAAAAGAGAAGAAAAAAAGAACTTCCACCAACCAGCAGTATTTTATAAAATAAATGAGTATATAAATTAATATGAACACAAGGACCCTGCCAATTGCCTGCTTAAAAAAATGGTCAAAGCGGCTCATTTGGATTTGGACAAAACTACATTCCTCCAAAGCTAAAACTTACCAAATAAAACATAGAATTTGGGAATTTCAGAACCCCATCTCTTATCCCCAGTCACTTTCTACTCAGAAGTAGCCTTTGTTTGTCAGGAGATAAAATTCAACATGCAAACTCAAGATTTTGTGGATTATACCTCAGCTGTTATCACATCTTGTCAGTCATTTCGGTTAAATCTAAAAATCTAAAGGCAAGTCTCAAAATTAAAAGAAACTTTTGATTTAATTGGTAAGGTAATATAGGTAATATAGGAATGATATTTATAGGAGCTTAGGATCAAAAGTTTCGGTTGATTCACAAATTTTTCAAATCAAAAGCCTCTTTTGATTTCGAAAACTTATTGACATGAAAAAGCATATTGACAGATTGACCTACAGACACACAACGAGTCACACCTTAACTGAATCCACAAGGCACCAATTGTGGTATTTAGGGAATCCTAGGTAAGAAGGGTTACCTTTATGCTGTGTTTGGTTGAAAGATTTGAGAAGGGATTTGGAAAAGAAAAGAGAAAAGGTGTGTGAAACTACGTGAAATATAAATATATTTTATTCACATTTCACTACATTTTCCCTTTCCCTCTCCAAATCCCCCAACCAAACACAGCGTTAGAGGATAATCCTAGGTGTGAAGATTTTTAAGTCCGGTCATTGAAAAGATTGGAGACTAGTAAGAGGGCTTTGATTTTTATGAGAAGGGTGCATTTTGGTTCAATTGGTCTTGGTTTTAATATATATTTCTAACCTTTATTTGAGATTATGGTGCTAATAGAATTAAAAAAATTGAAAAAAAGTGGTGTGTGAGAGGGTTGTGAGGGGAAGAAAGACAATTTTGTAGGGATTGTAGGTTTAAAAAAGAGAAAGAGTTAGAGGTATGAGTCCTATCTCATCCCCTTTTATATTAGATCATTAGCAAAATTACAAGAGCTTTAAGGCATAAATAAATATACCAAATATACATACGGATGACATAGGAAACGTAGGAAACATTCCTAATACATTCTAACAGTATTAGGAAACATTCCTAATACATTCTAACATTCCCCCTAAAGTTGGTGCGAAGATATCTCTCATACCCAGCTTATTGAGAATATCACGAAATGGTTTATTCCCTAATCCTTTGGTGAGAACATCAGCCAGTTGGTCCCCAAACCTCACGAATGGTGTACATATAGTGCCACTAGTGAGCTTTTCCTTGATAAAATGCCTGTCAATCTCCACATGCTTGGTCCTGTCATGCTGAACCGGATTGTGAGTTATATTGATGGCTGCCTTGTTGTCACAGTATAGTCTCATCAAATCAATCCAATGAATCCCCAAATCCCGCAAAAATAATCTAATCCATAATAGCTCACACACACCCTAAGCCATAGCTCTAAATTCAGCCTCTGCACTGGACCGCACAACTACATTCTGTTTCTTGCTTCGCCAAGTAACTAGATTTCCTCCAACAAAGGTACAATAACCAGAGATTGGCCGTCTATCAGTGACTGATCTAGCCCAATCAACATCTGTATATGCCTCTACACTAAGATGACCATGTTTGGACAAATAGAGACCATTTTCCCAAAGAAGACTTCAAGTACCTCAAAATTCTCATAACGGCCTCAAAGTGCATTGCACGTGGAGCATGCAAAAACTGACTAACCATACTTACTGCAATAGCAATTTCAAGACACGAATGAGATAAGTAACTAAGCTTGCCCACTAGTCTCTGGTACCTCCCCCGGTCTACAAGCTCGCCTCCTGGATCCTCACTAAGCTTCAGTCCAGGGTCTAGTGGTGTATCGCAAGCTTTACTGCCAAGCTTTTCAGTTTCTTTTAACAAATCAAGCACATAGTTTCTTTGACATATGAAGATGCTATATTTGGACCTAGCAACCTCAATACCTAAAAGGTACTTCCAGCTACCTAAGTCTTTGATATCAAACTCATTGGCCAAATACTCCTTTAACCGAGGAACCTTCTCAACATCATCCCCTGTGAGTACAATATCATCTATATAGACAATAAGAGTTGTCGTCTTACCATATGAGAAGTGTTTCACAAACAAAGTATGATCAGCTTGACTCTGTTTGAAACCATATCGCAGCATAGCCTGAGTAAATCTCTCAAACCAAGCCCTAGGAGACTGTTTAAGTCTGTAAAGTGACTTGCGTAGGAGGCACACTTTTCCTTTGGTTTTAACATCCTCAAAGCCTGGGAGAATGTCCATGTACACTTCTTCCAAATCACCATGGAGGAAAGCATTCTTCACATCAAATTGATGGAGAGGCTAGTTGAGATTAGCAGCAAGGGAGAGGACGACTCTGGCAGAGTTCATCTTAACAACAAGTGCAAATGTCTCCTGGTAATCTACTCTATAAGTCTACGTAAAGCCCTAGGCCACCAATCTTGCCTTGTAACGTTCAATTGAACCATCAGCTTTGTGTTTCACAGTGTACACCCACTTACATCCAACAGGCCATTTGCCCTGAGGTAACTTAGCCAATTCCCAAGTGCCATTTTTTGCAAGAGCTCTCATCTCCTCCATCATGACATATTTCCACTTAGGAGTAGAAAGAGCATCCTGAAAATTAGAAGGAAGACCCACAGAAAATTTTAGACAGTAAAGCTTTATAGGAAGAATATAGATTAATGTAGGATACAAAATAAGAAATAAGATGTTGAGTGCAAGACCTAACCCCTTTCCTATTAGCAATGGGAACATCTAGGTCAGAAAGAATAGAGCTACCTGGAAGTTCATCAGTATAAGAGAATTCTGGACACTCATTAGAAGGAGAAGATAACAATGGAGAATCCGAATTGGTCTCTTGTAACCAAGTAACTTGTTTTCTATCCTTATCCCTGACATAAACTTTGCCATTTTTCACTGTGGATTCCGATTCAAACTCAACAGGCTCAATTGCTGAGTCACCCTTAACATCCTGCTCAATCACTGATGGTAGTGATACAGGAATCGCTTCACACCAAGTCTCCCCCTAAAGGGATGACTGGGACATCGGTGAAGACAGGAAGTAGGACTGAGGCTCAAAGAAAGACACATCCATAGAGACAAACCATTTCCGAGAGGGTGGATGATAACACTTGTAACCTTTTTGGGTGGCAAAGTAACCCAGGAAGACACACCGAAGAGACCGAGAATCCAATTTACCAAGGGGTAAGAGAACGGTTATGACCAAAGTACACACACCCAAAGGTTTTGGGAGGAATGGAAAAACTAGAAGAGGAAGACCCTAACAAAACCTGAAGAGGAGTGTGTTTGTGGAGAACTTGGGTAAGCAGACGATTGATGAGAAAGGCGGCAGTGAGAACAGCTTCCCCCCAATATGATCGAGAAACATGCATTTCAAAGGACAAATAACATGCAATATCAATAAGATGGCGGTTTTTCCACTCGACAACCTTATTTTGTTAAGGGTATTAGTACAAGAAGTTTGGTGAATAATACCATGAGTAGCAAAATAGTTGGCAAGGCCAGAGTCAGTGTATTCCCCCCCCCCCCCCTAATCAGAACCCAAAATTTTGACAACCGCCCCAAATTGACGGCAAATCATTTTATGAAATTTTTGAAACACAGAAAAAAAAACCTCACATTTATCCTTCATAAGATATACCCAGGTGGTCTTAGAACAATCATCAATAAAGGTGACAAACCAAAGACATAAAACGAGAGACCCCATACATCAGAATGAATCAATGAAAACGGGACTAAACTTTTATTAATAGAAGGAGCAAAAAAAGCTCTGTGTTGTTTTCCAAGTTGACACGACTCACAATTAAACATAGAAACATTATTTTTCAAAAAAAACTAAAGGAAAAATATGCTTAAGTAACAAAAAAGATGGATGCCCAACACGACGTTGCCACAACCATAGGTCTTCCTTGGTAGATGGTAACTGAATGGAGGAATAAGCCACTAGAACTACTTGATAAAAGATATAAAGACCATTCGTGTTTCTACCACTACCAATCATCTTCCTCGTAATAAGATCCTGAAATAGACAATGATCAGGAAAAAATGTCACATTATAATTTAAGTCCCGAGTAATACGACTCAAAGATAAAAGATTAACACTAAAATTGGAAACATGTAGAACAGAAGACAAAGGAAGGGAAACAGTGGCATGAATTCAACCTTTCCCAAACACAGAAGAAATAGCACCATCAGCAATTCCAACTTTATCCTATCCTGAAGAAGGGGTATATGCGGAGAACAAATCGAAAGACTCAGACATATGGTCTGAAGCACCAGAATCAACAATTCAAGGTAATGTTTAATGAGATAAGAAAGCATTTGTAGAACAAGCTAAGTTACCTGAATGGGTAAACTTACCTGAAGATGAACTAGATTCCCGATGGCCTAGCAAGTGGCGAAGAGCAACCTCCACCTCAGAAGTAAAAAAACCAGAGCTATCAGCGGAAGAAACAAACGGGACTGGGGACGGTGGCTCAACTGTATTAGAATGAAGGGCTCGGGCATTAAGCCCTCGGCCTCTAGACTGACCAGAGTGACCCCCACGAGAACCAAAACGATCTCCACGACCCCCAGATGGCAGCCCATGCAACTTCCGACAAGTCTCACAAGTGCGGCAAGGGCGACGACAATAGTCACAGAAGAGGGTATCCTTCTAAGAAGGACGGGAACCACAATCCCTATCTCTAGAGAGTGCAGAAACCAAGGCAAATCGGTCAGAAGAGGTAGACAGAAGCATCGCAGAACGACTCTCCTCATTCTATACATAAGCAAATGCTTCTTGGAGAGAATGAAGCACATCCATACCAAGCACATTACTCCGAAAAGGATCAAACTCCACATTCAAACCTTCCAAAAACTTGAAGACCCGCACTTGTTCAACAAATTTCCGGTAACCAGCAAAATCAGCGGGACAGACCAGTTTGTAGTCTTGAAGATGATCAAGTCGCTTCCACCTATTGCTAAGAAAAGTGAAATATTGGAGGATAGTCATCTCACCCTAGACGGACCAGTCAATGGAGCGTCGCAACTCAAAAGTCTGTGAAAAATTGCCTTTGCGAGAATACGTAGTGGCCCCAACCTCCCAAATATCTTGTGATGTGTCCATAGACAAGTATCCCTCACCAATCTCTGACACCATGGAATGTATCAACCAGCCCATGATAAGAGAATCGATAATCTCCCACTGATCATAACCCAGATCTGTGGTACTGGGGAGCTGAACACACCCATCAACATATCCCATCTTCCCTTTGCTCAAAAAAATAGTCAAACTCTACGACCACGCTAGATAATTCTGACCATTAAAGAGAGGTGGTGATTTTCTGGCCAAAGTGGAGAGAATCAATCATAGTAGAAGGCATTATGGTACTCTCGCTCTTATATTTTGAAAAGTAGTGGACTCACTAAGGGAATCTGCCATGGATACTCTACTATTTAACTCTCAAACACAATGCCAATCGTAAACACGAAAGATAATAGTGGAAGGAAAGACACCACTATACGCCTATAAAAGCATAAAGAATTAAGGATTTTTTTTTTTTTAACTACATTTTTTTTTTCCCCTTACTACCCCTTTTTTCCTTTTGTTTTAAAAGAGAAGAAATACAGAGAAGAATGAAAGACGAAGAAGAAAAACACTCAGATTGATGAGGCAGTAGTCAACGAAGGTAACGAAGGCAACAAAGGCCCCGTCGACCAACCAGGGGCTGCCGACTGGCCAAGAGAGAGACAGAAGAGGCCTCCAAGTTTGCCGACAAACCTAAGATGACAGGCTAGGATTGCCGACCAGCCTAGCGGGGAACAAAGGAAGCTTCGGCTAGCCTGGGAAAGAGCCAACTGAACTTCTTCCTAACTGGGTAAGGGCCGAATGGGCAGAAACTTCCTTCGGTTGGCCTGGATGGGGGGCCAACTGTCTCAAACAAAGGTCTGGGTAGTCCTGCTGTGCAAGAAGGTGGTTGTGCTTAGGTTTCTCCCACTGGCTCTGATACCATGTAGGTTTAAAAAAGAGAAAGAGTTAGAGGTATGAGTCCTATCTCATCCCTTTTTATATTAGATCATTAACAAAATTACAGGAGCTCTCTAAGGCATAAATAAATATACCAAATATACATACGGATGAAATAGGAAACATAGGAAACATTCCTAATACATTCTAACAGTATTAGGAAACATTCCTAATACATACAGGAGCTCTCTAAGGCATAAATAAATATACCAAATATACATACGGATGAAATAGGAAACATTCCTAATACATTCTAACAATATTAGGAAACATTCCTAATACATTCTAACAGGGATTTGGTGTCCCTACCAAAATGCAAAAAGGGACTTGCCATTGGAAATATATTGCTAAGAATAAGGCATTTTTAAGTAAACGGTCATGGAGATTCCCCATTGAGCAAGATTCTTTATCACGTGCTGTGATTAGGAGCAAGTATGAGACCCAATTGAATTGTTAAGATTCTTGTGGTCTGTACGAAAAAGTGCATTTCTTAGCAATTGATCATGTCTACCATTTCATTTGTTTCATGGTCGGGAATGGGTAGTATATTCGTTTTGGGAGGATGTTTTAATAAGGGATGACACTTAAATCATTTGTTTCCGCCTTGGCAACTTGGCATCTTTGTTAGCCATAGTTCATAATGTTTCTTTAAGGCATGATGCTATTCCATTCATTCTTCGGTTCTATCATGAGTTAATCGATATTCCTAATGTTCTTCTTTTTGCTCCTCATTAGGTGATTTGGAATGATTGTGTCCTTAAAAGTTCCGTTTGATTAGAAAGAAGAAATGAAAGTGAAAGTGAAAGAGATAGAGGGGAAAATATATTTTCTTGCAAACATTTGATTAGAATGAAAATTTTGTAAGAAAAACATAAAGCAATTCAAAATTTTAATTTATATATAACCCTTGCATGAACAAATTTAATCATTCTTGTATTTTCTAATGTTTTATTGAAAGGAAATTCAAAACTTAGTGATGAAGATCATGGAAAAAAGAAAAAGAGCAAACTGGAATCTTACATGAAGCACATTTAGGGCATCAATAATTAAAGATTTGGAATAATTTCGAATCTTCATGTCATTATAGTAGGTTTTAGTAATTACGGATATAATGGTAATTCCAATAATTGTTGGACATGGGTTGTACGGGTCGCTCATGGATTTTATTATTTTGGGTCAAGTCATTAAATGGGTTATTATATATGGGTTTTATTATGTCTAAAATAATCTTAGTGGTCAAAAATTCAAATGTCCTATTTTGATATTGAATTATAATTAAAAGTCATTAAAGTTTCCTATTATGATTGAAGTAGAATTGGAAGTCATAGTTGGTCTAGAATATTAGTACTTGCTAAATATTTTTAATTTCTAAATATGAGTTATAGTCATTATAGAATTAGGAGTCTTTAGCCTATAAATATGTGTAATCTCAATGATTGAGAAGAGTTCATATTATGAAAACTTGAAATTGTGTTTGTGTGATTGGCCTATCCCTTGAGAGGGTGAAGCACCTCTCTCTCTCTCTCTCTCTCTCTCTCTCTCTCCAACAAGGTTACTATTCACGTCACTATTCACAATTCTTAGAACAGCCACCCAACAGCCCCTAAAAACTTTTGTTTTCATTCCCAAAACCCTACCCTTTTAGAAACCCTTGTACTCCTATTTTTTAAATACTTTTGCAACCACAAACTCTCACCAAATCCAGCCCTATAAGCCTATTGTTGTTGCTGCCAGTATACTTAACCTGGGCTCACTACTTGTAAGAAAGTAATCCTCGTCCTACATCACTTAGTTAAAATGTTAGTATGAGTCCTACAAGAAAATTGCTTTCTTGAAATTTCTACCACTTTCATGCTAAACAAACTCAAAAAAAGTTTATTTTTCTCTTTCCTTCACTTTCATCCTAAACAAAGTAAGCCTAAAGTAAAAGTATTTGTATGGTCCTCAGCTCATATTAACATTAATACCAATAATTTGTTTCAGAGAATGAGACCTAATAATTACTTTTACTTCCACAATGGCATGGCTTGTGTAGAAGGGATGAAGAAAGTATTGAACTCTTTTCTTCTTCTTTTTTTTGCATTGCCAAGCGGGCTTTATTATTGTGGCACAAACTGTTACATATGGTGTATATGTATTAGGAGGCATGGCTCCTCTTTGTTGTCTATATAGATGCCTTCAATTGAGTATAAGAGATTTGGCACCAACTGCAACACCCAAGTTCATTGGGGTTGTGTCCATTTTGCTATATTTTGAGAGATTTGGTAGGAAAGGAATGCAATAATATTTATAAGACAAAATTGAAGATCTAGATGGACTATGGCATAAAATTTCATAAATATTCCTTTGGGGCTTTAGTTTCTTGTTCTTTTTTATTAATTAGGATTGATGGGTGGTTTGTGAAATGTAATCTTTTTTTCTTTTTTTTCCCTTGTAATTTTGTTTTGTTGTAATTTTTTTTGGATTTCTTGTTCTACACTTTCTTTTGTATGAATTATTTTCCTATTATTAATCAAATTTCTTTGTTGCAGATCAAAAAGATATCACGATCACAGAATAGTCATCAACCTTCGATATTACAGCTTCAAGCTCTGAAAATCCATCTTCACTGAATGATTCATCAAGGGCTTCATCACTCTCCATCTCCCCGTAAAGCTTAATTTCGTTGACTGATACCCCTTTGCCAATTAACACCTGCCAACTGACATCTGTAAGACCCCAATCCTAAAGAAATACAGCTGCCCAATTCCTAAAGAAAACACAAAACTGACTTGATATTACCTGTAGAAGTCCAGGAGCATCTTCTTCCAGTGCTGTTTCAACCGAATCACTGCAATTTATATTAAAAACAAGAGAAACAAATCACAAAGCTAGAAAAAGAAATACCAAGATATTTCTACAAAGACACATACACTAAATATTATAAAAGATAAGAGAAGACAAATAAAAGTGTTTAAAGAAACAAATATTACGTGGCAGTTTTTCTCCTCTTCCGTGGACGGCTTATTCTTAAAGGTTTAGAAGATTCAGCTACAATAGGACTACAGTCTCGGACAGAAGGCACAATCTTCCTCAAGCATTTAAAATTTCTTGAATTGTCCAAATTAGGAGGATCTCTTGATGCCAGCAACTTAATCCGATCTCGTAGTAACATATGGTCTAATTTATCTCCATAAATTTCTTCAGGGATTTCTAGTTCACTCTTGACTGGTATCATGCTATTAGAGGGAAAGTTACATACAGCACTCTTATCCAGGCTATGTACATCACTGTAATCCAAGGGTTCAGCCTTGATATTTACAAAGGTTGACGATATAACTGAAGTATGCATGCAATGAGGGTTACCAGACACATAATTTTGTCCACCACATATTTCATACATTGTAGAAGCCTTCTTAGATGAGCATATCCCGTCACTTCCTTGAATTCCAATAAACATTCCTGATTTACCAGATTCAATCCCTTGGCATGACTCCATCAATGTTGAACAATGAGGTACTGTACAAGATGATCCTGCAATAATACTATTCAAAGAACCTGATTCCAAAGTCTTGCAAAAATCAGAAGCATTTCTTTCTGAAACATCATGAGTATGATCTCCAGCAACTGAGGATTCTGCAGCACAAGAATGATTGTCTCCCTCCCTCGTGCCAACACTCTGTTGAATGGTGGTTTCCACAACTGGCTTAGAGGACAATGAACAATCACCCTGCACAACATGAGGTAAGGCAAAATTAATCAGAGTTACAGCTTCAACTAACACATTAAAATGATAAAAATAAAAATAAAAAACAAAAAAAAAATATTAATAATAATAACATTACTTATAATTATAACAATAGTAGTAGTAGTAGAAGATTCATACATAAAAAATTGAATTCAACTATATAATGATAAGGGTAATTTACATGGAGACCTCCAAAATTATTGAAAAATATCACTTTGACCCTTTAACTATAAAAGCATACAAATGAACCCCCTAAACTATAAAAGCATACAAATAGACCCTCTAAACTATTGACGTATTTCACTTTCACCCCTTCCTTTAATACGTTTTTATAGTTTAGGGGGTCTATTTGTACGCTTTTATAATTTAGGGGGTTAAAGTAATATTTTTCAAGAGTTTAGGGGGGTCTTTGAGTAAATAAACCTTATGATAATATTAGGGGTGAGAATTTGGCACGTAACCCGTTAACATGACTTGAATTATACATGTAATTAGAGCGTTAGGGTTAATCATTTTTTACTCAAACCCAACTATGACGTGACCCGAAGACACGAATATTAAATGGGTCGCGTTTGGGTTGAACATGCAATGCTCAAAATGAACACATTTGACCCATGTAAAAAATCGTGTCGACACGTTGACACAACCACTATTGACTGGCATATAATCCGGATACAACCTGAATTTAGTAACCATAAGATATTGAGTAATTCATTCTCATTCGTTAGATTAAAACTTAAATTTTCATATAATATATATACCTAATGAAGTGTAACCCTAAATTAATGATAAATGGGCAGAAGTCAAGATTAGTAGACATAAGAGTTTTTGAATGTGTACCAGCAATGTTTTTTGTGGCAGAAGTGAATGTGAAAGAATCACAATAATGTTACTTTGGAGAGTTGAAAGGAAAAGGACCCAACTTTAGGAAAACTTAGTGGTGGAGGGAGGAGGTCCAAACAGTAATAAAGACGAAAAAAGAAAGCTTTAAAAAGTGGCAGAATGATAGAACTGAAGAAAACTTTAAGCGCTACAGAATGGCCAATAAGGAGGTCAAAAAAGTAGTGAGGGAGACTAAGTTAAAAACCTATGATGACCTATACATTAGACTAAATAGTAAGGAGGGAGAAAAGAAAATATACAAACTTGCTAAGATAAGAGAGAGGGAAAAAAAGAGATTTTAATCAGGTTTAGTGCATCAAGGGTAAGGGCTCGAAGGTGTTGGTGAAGGATGAAGAGATTAAGGAGATGTGAAAGAACTATTTTGAGAAGTTATTAAATGAGGAACGTGAAGGTAGGTCAAAAGGGGAGGAAGTAGGGGGTAATAAGGAAAACCAAAACTATAGGTTCTATCGTAGGATTAGGGACTTTGAAATGGAGTTTGCACTTAAGAAGATGAAATTAAATAAGGCTTTAGGACACGATGATATAGCTATTGAAGCGTGGAAATGTTTAGGTAAGAAGGGGGTTGTTTGGTTGACTAGGTTATTTAGCAAGATTTTGTTGATTAGGAAAAAGCCAGAGGAGTGAAAAAAGAATATTTTAGTGCCAATATATAAGAATAAAGAAGACGTCCAAAATTGTAGCAACTAAAATTGTAACAACTATAGAGAAATCAAGTTAACGTGTCACACAATGCAAGTGCGGGAGAGAGTAATAGAACGTCGATTGCAAGATATAACAGAAGTGTCAAAGAATCAATTTAAGTTTATGCCTGGTAGGTCAACAATAGAAGCGATCTATCTTTTGAGAAAAGTATAAAGAAAAGAAAAGAGATATTCATATGATTTTTATCGATCTTGAGAAATATAATAGAGTGCATCAGGATATAATCTAGTGAGTGTTAGAGAAGAAAGGGGTGACAAAAAGTTACATTGATGTAATTAGGGATATGTATGAAGGTGTGGTGATCACTATTAGATCGCCTGCTAGAGAAACGAGTGAATTTTCAACTTCTGTAAGGTTATACCAAAGATCAACCTTAAGTCCTTATCTTTTGGCTTTAATTATGGATGAGTTAACACGCAATATTCAGAATGATATGCCATGGTGTATGCTCTTTGCAGATAATATCGTGTTAGTGGATGAGACTAGAGAATGAGTTAACACTAAGTTGGAGATTTAGAGAAAAGCACTTGAATCTAAAGGATTTAAGATAAGCAGAATTAAGACAAAATACATGAAGTGTAATTTTAGTAACAGTCACAATAGAAACAAAGGAGAAGTAAAGATTGAGAACCAAAAACTACCTAAGAGTGAACATTTTCATTATTTACGATCGATTATCACAACGACTAGGGAAATTGGAGCGGATGTGGTCTACAAAATTAAGGCAGGGTGGCTTAAATGGAGGAGTACGTCCAAAATATTGTGCGATAAACAAGTACCCATTAGACTAAACGGGAAATTCTATAAAACGGCTATTATACCAGCGATATTGTATGGGACGGAATGTTAGGCAACTAAGAAACATGTATATAAAATTAGTGTTACTGAGATGAGGATGCTAAGATGAATGTGTAGCAAGACTAAAGCCAAGTTTGGCATCTACTAAATAATACAAAAATTCAAAAAGTCACTATCTTATTTAAGTCACATCATCTTATTTAAATCAAATCACCTCTCTAACACATCACATCAAACCCAATCCAAACCCAACCCATATAAGCCAATAAGTCAAAAAGTGCACTTTTTTAGAACATCCCAAACCAACCCTAAAAAAGACAGAGTTAGAAATAAGTATATTCGAGAATAGGTACGAGTAGTACCGATAGAAGATTAGTTAGGAGAGAATAGATTAAGATGGTTTGATCATATACAACAAAGATCAATAGACACAGTAATTAAGAGATGCGATACAGTGACGATAGATGATAGTTGTTAGACCTTTTATATTTTGATGATTGTTTTTGTCTTGTTTTATTTCTTGTTTTGATTTATTTGGAAAAGGAAAATAGATTGAAATCTTATAATTTATTCCATGTCAATTTATTCAATCATGATGTTATTCTTGAGTTCTAAATGAAGAATAAACATGTGTGAAATTAAGCCCAAACCGTAGCAGAACAGAACCACCACAGCAGCAGCCCAGAGCAGTCTAGCCCAAAGGGGGTCAGACGTGAGGCAGGACGACCGGTCAAGGTAGTTTGGCCTAGTTTCGATTCTGCGATTCCGCTTCACAAGTCATCAAACCAAAGAAGATACTCGACAACCGCAGTGATCGTCCTCCGACGGACTTACTGACTACATCCCGAGAAGACATCTGGACAGACGTCCGGGCGAATGACATGACCACTAAGAACACAACTTCATCTGGAACATCCGGGTGGACCACCACTCTGTGTTGCAACGGCTCTTTTTCAAAATACTTGTCAACAATCAGACCCATCTTTCAACTCATCGTTCAACATCTAAGTCTGAGAAATGTAGACTGAATAGAGTAGATTTAACCAAAATCTCACTCAATCTTCTCAACACACGCAACATACAACAGTTGATAAATTTCTCTTTAGAAGTGCTCGTACTGATAAAAAAAATAAAACAACACAAGCAAGAACATATTTTTCATCTTTAATCACTCTCATCTTTCATCTATTCTCTGAGAAGTGTTCTTCATTTTGATTTACATCTTTCCCTTAGAAAATACAGTGAGCTTCAGCCTTAAGCATGTCTTTCCCGTAAGAGGTTATACAGAAAACACTGAGCTTCACCTTTGTATATTAATCTTTGAGAGATTTTATTTGTAGCTTTCTTTGAAAGCAAATCAACTTCATTTCAATCTTGTAAGAGTGTAGTGCACTCAGGTTTCGTGACTCTGAGTGTGATTGAAAATCAGCTAAAGAGAGAAAGGGTTTGGACTTGGAAAATTTGTGTAAAATCTGTGGAGGATTGCTCCATTTATGAAGAAAAATCTCAAGTGAAGCTTGAGGAGTGGATGTAGGCTTTGTTGAAACCGAACCACCATAAATCTGTTTGTCTCCCTCTCCCTTATCTCTTTATTTTCCTCACTGCAGTTGCTATATTTTTCATATTCTTTGTGCTAATTTTTCTCATTGCTATCTCTGTTTGAGTATTTGTTGTTCTTGAGCTAAACACCTAAATCTCTTCAACTGATATACCTATCTGTTATTTTTGTGAACAACTTCACTTCATTGAACAAAATCTCTGTGCTAACTATACCTCACTGATATAGTCATTATAACACTTGTTATTTTTGTGTGATCACTTCAATTACCTTATAGACCTATCTATCACCATCTTCCATTGAGTGTGAGTTACTTATTTATCTATATCAGAATTTGTTAAGACACAAAATCAACCACTGCATTTTTGCTTAGCTATTTCACTATTAAAGTCTTCATTGCATCAACTAATAATATTTTTTGTCTAGCTCTATCGTTTATCTGTTAATCTTGTGCTATCCTAGTCGTAATTTTTATTGGGGTAATATTAATTGAAATTTATAGAAACCTAATTCAACCTCCTCCCTCTCTCAGGTTGCTTTTCGGGTAACAACAGTGTTAGGGGAAAGGGTAGTAGACCTAGATTAACGTGAACTGGTGTGGTAAATAGATATATGAATCTCCTTAATTTGACTAATGAAATGGCCTTGGATAGAGTCGAGTGGAAAAGAAAGATTCATGCAGCCAACCCCATTTGATGGGACTTAAGGCTAGGTTTGGTTAGGCAGTTATAATCTAAAAAATGAACTTTTGCTAATCATATTAAGTGTGTCGTGTTAAGGTTAACACAATTGTAAGTAGGTCTGGTCAGTGTCAAGATAATTGACATGTTTAATTAGATAGGCCGTGTTCGTGTTGGATTGTTTTGAACACGAAGCCGATATAACACGGCATGGCACAGCATGATTCCCAGCCCTAGATAATATCCACAAAGAAGCGAAGAAAATATAAGATTCACATAAAAACAAAAACGATTTTCTCAGTATCTCACTCATCTTAACGGTCAAACAATTTCTCAAGCTCCAGTAAAAATTATGTTAAATGCCATTTCATAACACATCCAAAAACACAGAATCATCACTGAAAGTGAATAGCATCTTTTAGTCATCAAGTGCAGGAACAACATTTTCTAAAAATACCATGGTCGAGAAAAACAAGTATTGAAAAAGAACCATCAGAGCACTTATTCTGCAATCACTACCCCATTTTGAGTAAGAGTAATGAATTAACCAAAGTTTAGCACATCTATTGTGCACTCTTGTGCAGTTCACCAGTTACGGTTGAATAATTATTCAGGAATATAGTGATGTCTTGACCAATAAGCAAAAGGAAAATGGTGAGACTACAAGGAGCCACATTTGCCCAAGTGCCTCCCCTATTCAGCAAATTTAGCTATACAGGCTGATAGCCAGCAAAGCACCATAGTTGATTGTAATTGAACTTGCAATCAACTAGTTTACCAAAGAAAAATGATCAATTACATCCCAACCATCACAAAATGCATACATAGATAAAATCATAAAAGAAATGACTTGCCATATTTCCTCCACAAATCATTAAGTTCATGAAGGCATTAAATCAACAACATTAATCAGGAAACCTCAATAATTTTTTAATCCCACTTTAAAAAAAAAAGGCTTTTATTTTCTGCTAAAATCACAAAATTCAACCTACTGGATTCGAACCATCAACCAACAGGGACATTCCTCTGCTGTGCCTTCTGAGCTAAGGCCAACCAGAGAGAAATGTCCACCTTTCCATGGTTAAACATTGCGCTGATGAGATGAACAGAACACAATAGAGAAGATGTCAACCCCGTGCCCAATGAAATATGTTCAACACCCTAATATAGCCTCACTGCTAACAAATGTAATTAATAAACAATATGAGTGCTGTTTTCTTTTCTTTACAATAGCACTTGTATTCATTAATAATATCTGTACCCGTACAAATACTTGAAACAAGAGAACAATTTGATTTCACCACTTATATGTAAAGTAGCTTCCAAATGTCTCAAGCAACTTTTGTGCTACTCTTGTTTCTCAACTATGGACTTGTTATCTTGCCAAATTTAGGCTTCTAGGCACATGTGGTGGACTTTGTCTACAAACTTGGCATCAAAAGGAGGTAATCATCTAGAAGTAACAAAAATCAACGAATAGGAAAAACAAGCAAGATGCCCCAAGAATCTAACATGTGTATCATGCATGATCAAAACAAAGGCCCCATTTGGGAACTTGGCTGTTTGGCTTTTCAGCTTTTTTATGAGTTAAAAAAAGTTGCGTTCAGAATAGTTTTCTTAGTTTAGTAGATAGTTGTGAGGAAAAAAGTGATTGATTGATTGATGTATATGACATGACATTTTGGCTTTTTGTGGCTTTTTGGCTTTTTTAGCCATATAACTTGTTGCCAAACGAGCTCAAAGTATACTCCTAATTCTGAGTGTACTCTCCCATGTTGACATGTAAGTTTTCATCACTTCTGATTTCATAACTTGTAGTGTGTCTAAATAATCCGAAGTTTTATACACACCTGTTTGAACTAATTGTACTTTTCCAAATTTCACATTTACATTATTGGAATGTAGTTGAGAAGTTCCATAGGCACTTGAAGTTGGCGGAGTAGAAGGGACAACATTTATTTAGGGTAAATTACACCACTGGTACCTCTAGTTTGAGCAAAATTTCACTGTGATCCTCGTAGTGGGCTGTTCAAGAACCTGTCCAGGCCGACCCAATCCGACCTTGAACAGATAGTTTTGCATGGTGTTCCGGTCAGCTGCAGTTCATAATCTTGAAATTTTGTGGATTGGCGGTCAGCAATGGATTTCATTGAAACAAAACCGAAAAAAACTGACTCGACCGATATAATGACATATAAATATATATGTTACGTGTTGTTAGACTTTTCATATTTCCCTAGTCAGTCTTGGACTTTGTTCACCAACACTCTCTCTACTTATTAATTACACTGACGCATTCTCTCTTTGTTACTGTACCTGACCTGCATCTTTCCATCACATTAATTACATTCTATCACTCTCTCTCTACTATTGATCAATAGCTATCTCTTTACTTTCTTTTTTTTTTTTTTTTCTTTGTTTTTTTCTATGGGACTTATGACTTCTCCTTGGTCAGAAAGCTAGCCTGCTAGCTGGTTAAAGTCTCTTCATTTTATTTTTATTTTTATTTTTATCTGTCTCTCTCCTTACTGTCTCTTTCTCATTTCGTTCCTTTATCTTCACCCATTTCCACTCTTTTATGAGATACAGATTCTCTCTCTCTCTCTCTATCTCTCTCTCTCTCTCTCTCTCTCTCTCTCTCTCTCATATGTCTGTTTGTCCTCTCTACTGCGCACCGACCGAATCCAACCATGAAAATAGTGACCCGATACTTTGCGATTTTGAACAATACTCAGTTGAAATCGGATGCCATTTCTTCCCACCCAACGAGGTCAGTTCGGATGACGGTTCAGCAGCAAACTCAAATTGAATCAACCCGTGAACAACCCTACCTCGTAGTTTCAATTTGAACAATTTAGTCCCTACACTTACAATTTTGTTGGAATGTGGTCCCTCCATGTATTGTTAACATTTTGAACAGAGAAAATCACGTGCAAAACTAGAAAGACTAAAGTGGAATCCAAAATAAACTACAACCTTTAATTTGTTTTGAATTCAACTTTGGTCCCTCTAATGAAGCATAGACACGGAACACGGATACAACACAACACGTCAACACGGAAAATTCCAAAAATGTAAGACATGGACACAACTCAAACACACCACAAATAAATATATGTTGATATAATATTACCTAAGAATGTATTGGCCTTGTTTGGTTTGTCTCTTGAGAGAAATTTTTGAGAAAAAATTTTAAAAACTTGTTTGGTTGAAAACTTTTGAAAAATCAAAATCAAAATCAAAATCATTTTTCTCTCTACTACACATCAATCAATCACTTTTTTTCTCTCCCCTCTCATTCTCTTACATCCTATACATCAATCAATCATTTTTCTCTGACAACCATCTATTCAACTATAAAAAAAAAATAAATAAAAAAAAAAATCAAATCATCCCAAACTCTAAAATTTCAAAACATACAACCAAACAAATTTTCAAATTTTGTAAACGCTTATGAGAAAATTAATTTTCAAAATTGTTTCACAAATACAAATCAAACATGGCCATTATATTATATAGTAATATATGTGCATAATATATACAAAATTAAATAATTACTTTATACTAAGTAAATCTTGTATCTAATTCTCTTTACGTGAATTTTTAGACTATTGGATTGGACCATAGGAGTTAAAAATTAGACAAACTTTAGGAAACATTAGTTTCAGTTATTCAAGATCTTAGCAAGCCCATCATCTAATTTGGCTAAAGTAATGGATTCAATTGCTTCTACACCTAGTAAATAGCTTTTAAGTTCTATTATCCAATATGAACAATAGATATTCATCTTTACCAGATAAAATAAAGGACGAATTACCTCCAGAACTGGTTTTGTCAGTTTCAAAGGCTTCCTGCAAAATAAAACAGAGATATCAGAAATCACAAGTTCCTCCGCTCCAAAATAAGAGACAATAGGGAATCAAGAACAACTTGAAGGAAAAATTAAAGATGTCAGTTAACTACTTGCTCTCCAAACCTGAACTGAAAGCATCTGCTATAGCACTTAACACAATCAATAGATTCAATATGCACACATGCACTTTTTAACCCAAGGGCCCCTAATTTAAAAAGAACAACAAATCACAAAGCACAAAAGAGCACCTTGATAGCAGCAACCTTCGCCGCTCTTTCAGTACAATGTGATCAAGATCATCTACAAAGTCATCAAAAATCTCAGTTTTTATCTTAACTGCTTGTACATAAGTACCCAGAGAGCCCTCTACACCATTTATCAATGAACTTGTTAAGTTGTTATCTGCATAATCAACCTCCAGTTTGACAGGATACTTTAAAGGCATTGAAGATTCGGGTAAACTGCTTGCACTGGCAACAACTTTCTCCACTAAAACAGCATAAGTATTAACTTTATTAACTTGCGTCCCATAGGAATTAATGTACTCCTTCACTTCAGTCCCTTGGCAACTGTATTCAAAAGGCATACCTGCATATTGTTCATATTGGCATGTTGGAATCATTGATCAACTGAACCATAGTGCAAAGAAATGTACAGCATCAAACTTCAAAATAATTTCTCCAAAATTTACCAGCATGACTTTGTTCTAGTGACAACCTCTCTTCCCGAGCAAAGCAAACAGGATTGGAACTCTGCGTTATACGCACGTAGCGTTTAGTATCAAGAACTAGAACGAACAAGTTAAAGACCAACATCTCCACGGATGAACAATGCCAATACTAAAATGACACTTTATGCTAGTAAAAGAGTTAATTCAACTAAAACTATAAAAGACAAACATTAACAAATGAGAAGCCGGGTCAGCAAATAAAGAAGCACAAAAATGTTGGAGGGTCTCAAGCATGAAGACTAATGCTTACACACAGTGGCATAAGGGACCAGGAGAGTGATAAGTCACCAATACCACCAATACAAGTAACTCAGTCCTCCTCATCATCAAGAGAACAGCTCACAGAGAAACAGAATAACTGATAGGGTTAAGTTAGTTAGATTGGTAGTCTACTATAGTTAAGAAGTTGTTAGATGTTGAGTTAGTATAAACCATAGTTAGGCTAGTGACTCTATTGTATGTATATATAGATTAGTTTCATCACTGTATCTTTTCAATGATTCAATAATACAAAATTTCTTTATGGTATCAGATCTTTAAAGCTCAAATGAGCTGTGGTCCTTTGCGAAGATTCAACAAGCTTCATCAATGCAAAATCTCAACAATCTTCATCAATGGCTAAATCTCAGTCTCTTCCACCAAATCTTTCTCTTCTCATTTCTTGCAAATCTTTCTCTTCTCATTTCAAATCTGAGTTCGTTTGTTACTATCAAATTGGATTCATCCAATTACATCATTTGGAAGAATCATTTGCTAAACATATTGAGAGCAACAAAGCATCTCTGTTATGTTGATGGAACGAAGCAACATCCTTCTCCAACTGTTATCGATTCAAGCAACAAGGAAATTCTGAATCCAGAATATGCACAATGGTTAATGTTACAGGGTCAATTTTTGTTTTAAATTTTCAGCCTGCAATGGCACTAAGTTGGGCACTTAGTCTCAGCCAATTATGAATACACACACAAAGTGTTATAACGAATAAGAGAATAGGCAACAAGAGATTACAAGAAAATTCCCAACCTTTATTAATTGCACCAACAATACAAAGGAGGCCTATGGTAACTCTTACAAAACACTTAGTAATTTTCGAGTTCCATGGCTATGCCTAAAATAGGCATACAATCAGTTACAAACTTACAACCAGCATTACAAGGAAAGCATGCCAAGGGGCATGGCAGTTGACACCCCCAACTGCCTAGGGACTTAGGAACATTTCTGGGACTAACTGCTATTAACTGCTACTAACTTTCAGCCTTAATTCCAAATGTCCAGACTTGCCTTGTCTTTGCTCAACATGGGTAACTACTGCCAACAGACAAGCATAACTGCTATTAACTGCCCATGTTGTTTGCCTTCTCAAGTCAGCCGCGAATTTGGTTGTCTTGGCTCCCAGACCAAGTTTTGCCTACTGAATGCTTTGAACCCCTAAGTATGTTGCAGCCCACATTCGGGTCATGTTAATGCCTTGCGTTTGTGCAACTGTTGCCCATACTTTGGCCAAGGGTTATGTGCTGCTGCCTCAACACTTGTCAATGTTTCACCTTGCTGTTTTGGCATGCCACCATCATGCCGTGGCCTTGGTTGGACATTGGTGCAAGGTGCTGCCAATGCTAACCATGCAGCCTTCAAGTAGAAGGTGCTAACAAACCACCCCCACTAGAGAAAGCCAACGTCCTCGTTGGTAGGGTCTTCAAGTACTCTTGGACTTGTTTTTCCAATTGCCACAATGTTACATCATTTTCCCAACTTGCATCTGATTCTGAGGAACCCTTCCACTTTACTAATTAATGGGTCCTTCGATTCTTTTTGTTTTGACCCTCGGTCTTGTGATCAAGAATTTGTTCCACCTCCTTGTCAAACTGTTTTCTGATCACCGGGGGTGCTCTCCAAGCTTGTTTCCTTGTCAAGTTTGTTCGATCCTCATGAAAAGGTTTCAAAAAACTGACATGAAAAGTTGGGTGGATTTTCAACCGATCAGGCAACACTAGCCTGTATGCAACATTGCCCACACGTTTTAAGACTTCAAAGGGCCATCATATTTCAGAATTAAGCCTCGGTGCACTGTCTTACTGCTTATCTTCTTCCAAATTTGTGAAGTAAGCTTCAGTAGCACTTTGTCACCCACTTTGAACTCTAAGGGTCTTCGCCCTTTGTCAGCATACTTCTTCATTCGTTTGCTTGTTTTGGCCAAACTGTCTTGTGCTTCTTCCAACAATTCTTGTTTGGTCCTTGCAAAGCGGTATGCTACTGGACATCTACCACCAGAGCCTGTTTTAGCCACTTCGTGAGGAGTTAGGGGTTGTTGCCCCGTGGCCAATTCAAACGAACTCATCCTGGTTGCAGATGATCTATGCAGATTGTAGCTAAACTGTGCGTTGTCCAACAATTCGACCCAATTCTTTTGACTTGCAGTCACATAATGTCAGAGATACTCCTCCAGCAATCCATTCATCCTCTTGGTTTGGCCATCCGTTTGAGGGTGATTTGCTGTGGAGAACTTTAATTCGAAACCCAGCAAATTAAAGAGCACAGTCCAAAACCTTCCCGTAAACCGGGTATCCCTGTCACTTATTATTTCCTCAGGCAAACCAAAGTATTTTACAACATACTTATAAAATAAATCAGCAACAATATCAACGGGACAAGCATGAGGAGCAAGGATGAAAACAGCATACTTAGAGAAACGGTCAACAATTACCATGATAGGGCGCATCCCATTGATTTTGGGAAATCCAAAGATGAAGTCCATGAATATGGAAACCCAAGGCTTCTCAGGGACAGGCAATGGTTATAATAACCCAGTTGCCTTCTTTCTTTCGGTATTGTCCAATTGGCACACCATGCAAGTTTTGACATAAGCCTCTACGTCTTCTTCCATTTTTGGCCAAACATATGAACGCGACAAAAGTGCCATTATGCATTGTTGCCCCGAATGACCAGCCCACTGTGGGTCATGTGTTTCTCTAAGAAGTTCCATCCGCAGTCCCCCAACACTAGGGACATATAGCCTATCTCCTTTGCCATGGAGAAGGCCAACTTCAAGCCAATACCAACGAGCAATTCCATCATTTATTTGCTATACCAACCGTTGATATTCTAAGTCAATTGCAGCACTATCCTTGATCCTTTCCAGCAACTGTGATTCGATGTTGGAGATAGCAGCCACATATTCCATTATCTCTTTCCGGCTTAAGGCATCAGCAACTAGGTTGTGTCGTCCAGGCTTATGTCGCCATTCAAAGTCATATTCTTCAAGGAATTCCTGCCAACGGGCCTGCCTTAGAGACAACTTTTTCTAAGTTTTAAAGAATGTATTAGCCACATTATCAGTAAGAACCAAAAACTTCAATCCCAACAGATAGACCCTCCAGGTGAGAAGGCAACGCACTACTGCTGTCATCTCCTTCTCATGGGCTGAACAGTTCTTCTCAGCAGCATTTAGTTTTCTGCTTTCAAAGGCCACAGGGTGTCCTTCCTGCACCAATACTCCTCCGAGTGCTTTGTCTGAGGCATCCATGTGTACTTCGAAAGGCAACTCGAAACTAGGCAGTCGCAAGACCAGTTCACTTGCCACTGAACTTTTCAATTTGTCAAAGGCCTCTTGACAATTAATGAACCAATGCCATTTGTGATCTTTCTTCAGCAAGTCAATGAGGGGCAGCCTTCTTTGAATATCCCTCAATGAACTTCCGATAGTAGTTTGCCAAGCCTAAGAAGGATCGCAACTCCGCAACATTAGTGGGTGGAGACCATTCCATAATAGCCCGGACCTTTTTTCCATCCATTTTGACATGGCCTTGGCAAATAATATGCCCAAAAAACTTAATTTCTTTTTGAGCAAATTTGCACTTCTCCTTCTTTACATAGAGTTTATTTTCCCACAATTGGGAGAATACCTTTCTGAGATGGGTCAAATAGTCTTGTAGTGTTTCACTATAAATTACAATGTCATCTAAGTAAACAACTACAAACCGATCAACATAATCGTTAAAAACATCATTCATTAAATTACAGAATGTCGCAGTAGCATTAGTAAGGCCAAAAGGCGTAACTAAAGATTCAAAAGAACCATATCTAGTTACACATGTGGTCTTTGCCTCGCCTCCTTCCACAACCCGAACTTTCCAATACCCCGAGCAAAGGTCCAACTTTGTGAAGAAAGTGGCCTTGCTAAGACGGTCGAATAGATCAGCCACCAAAGTGGGCTTTGGAGGGCTGGACTAAACCAGGTTCCAATAACTCCGACAACTGCTTCCTCAATTCAGCAAGTTCCAACGGCGACATTCAGTAGGGTGCCTTGGCAGGAGGCTTCGCTCTAGGCAACAATTCGATTTTATGATCAATGGCACGCCGAGGAGGGAGAGATTTAGGCAACTCTAGAGACATCACATCAATGAACTCTGCCAAGACATCAACCACTGCATCCAGTACTTCCATAGTAAGGTCAGGATTCATTTCAATCAACGCTACAAGGAACGTTTCCTCGCCTTTCCTTAATCCGTTAAGCACTTGCACGGCCGACAGCATCTCATCCTTCTTTTTTGCCCCATTTTTCTTGTCTGGTCGAGTAGAGCCCGACACAAAACAAGGTTGATTTTCATCCGAAATCAACAACCCACCCAAATATAGCATTAGTGCCACTTTTGCAGCCACAAAGAAGTCATTCTCGAGGATAACATCGAAGTCATCTAATGGGACTGCCATCAAATTTAGTTGTCCAATCCATTCACCCACTGTTACCTTCACGTTCCGAGCCATCCCATGCACCGGTTGGGCTGTAGAATTCACTGTCTTGATTCTACTTGGATTCAGGACAATCTTCAATTTTAGGGACTGCACTACCCTTTCGGACACAAAGTTATGGGTGGCTCCGATGTCCACCATTGCAAACACTTCGATACCATCCATCACTACCTTTATGTACATTAAACCGGATAAGGGGGTCTTTTCTGCCCGAATTACGTTCAGCAATTGCAAGGGGTTGACTCGAGTAGGTCCATCTGAGTCAGATCCCGCCTTATCATCTTCAGCAACCATAGCGTTAAGTTTCTCACGCTTAGGACAATCCTTCACTCTATGGGGTCCATCACAGATGAAGCACCTTTTGTTAGATTTCCCACCATTCTTCTGGGAAGTTTCACCTTTCTGCTTGTATTTGGAACCGTCTTTGCCCTTCTTGGAACCAGACTTTTTCTCTATCGTCTTCTCTTTCCCTTTCTTCTTGGTTTTGCTAGTTTCATACGTGGGTTGTTTGCTTAACTTGTAGTCAAGCAACCCATCTACTGCAGCCATTGCAGAGGGCAAATCCTTGACACCGAGTCTTCGAAGTTCCAACTAGGCCCAATTCTGCAACCTAGACATAAAGTTGAAGAGTTTATCTTCCTCCGACATGTTCTTGATGTCAAGCATCAAAGAACTGAACTCCTTCACATAGTCCCTCACCGATCCGGAATGCTTCAACCGTTTCAAGGCATCTCTTGCAACCTAAGATGTGTTGCAAGGAAGGAATTGTTCCTTCATTTCCTTGTTAAGAGTCTCCTATGTTGAAATCCCTGGCTGAGCATCATCCCCGACACGTGTACGCCACCAAAGTTTAGCATCACCGGTAAGGTACATGCTTGTAATTATAACCTTCTCTCCTTCTGGCACATGAGCAGCCTTGAAGTACTGCTCCATGTCCCACAGAAAATTCTCAAATTCCTTGGCACTCCGATTTCCATCGAAAGCTTTAGGGTCTAGAAGATTTTCAAATGAGTCTTTTCCGACCAGATGCTCCTGAGATAGCCTTCTTTAGAAGGGTTAGTTCGTCCACAACTTCTTGAAACTTGTCCTTCCAAGAATCCAAAATGGCAAGCACATCCGTCAGCATGTCTTTGAACCGATCTGCCGTCGAGGTCTCAAGGGCAAGAAACCCTGAGGCCACAGCATCCAATCGATCCATTAGTGAGCGGTTCTCATCAACAAGATTGCCCATGAGGTTTTCCAACTGCGTTACTCTTTCTTTCAAGGCATCCATACCAGAAACCATTAGAGCATAACTGTGCTCTGATACCAATTATTACAGGGTCAATTTTTGTTTTAAATTTCCAGCCTGCAATGGCACTAAGTTGGGCACTTAGTCTTAGCCAATTATGAATACACACACACAAAGTGTTATAACGAATAAGAGAATAGGCAACAAGAGATTACAGGAAAATTCCCAACCTTTATTAATTGCACCAACAATACAAAGGAGGCCTATGGTAACTCTTACAAAACACTTAGTAATTTTCGAGTTCCATGGCTATGCCTAAAATAGGCTTACAATCGCTGAAACAATGTTTTAAAGCGCATAGCAATTCGTCACACGCGCCGTTCGTGGTTTTTTTTTGCACACCGCCCAGCGCTTACTTTTTGCGGTGTGATTGAGATTCACAGTGTGTCGGCCGTGGCCATCAGAAGCGGTCTTAATGGTGCAGAACGGCTCATACGCACTGTTACGTAACGGTTCCAAACTATTTCTTTCCAAAAAACACACAAAAAAAAGCTGAAAATGAGGGAAGAGGGATAGAGAGAAGAGGGAAGATAAAGAGAGAAAATGGAGAAGCAAGAGATAGAAAGAGAGAAGAGGGAAGAAGGAAGATGAAGAACATGTTATTGATTCGTTGAAGTTGTAAGACCTATGTTATTCTATTCAGCTGCTATCACTCAACCATTTTGTTTGTGTGTGTCTATCTATATATTGTTTGAAAATAATAATAATAATGAGTGTGGTCATTATCTATTTGGGTTGGTTAAAATATGTATATATATATTTAGGCTTTTATTTATTCTTTTACTTTTGTCATTGTTTATCTTATATATAATAGTTAGTGATTGATTTTTTGTATAATATAAAGTCATTAATTATTAAAATAAAATGAAAAAAACTCAGTTTATAATAATTTAAAAATATGAAATATATTAGATCATACTTAAAAATTTATAAAAATTGATCAATATTTATTTTTAACCCAATAAATATGATCATGGAAAAAAATATGCGTATCCGTAAGTTTGTTTCAAATTGTGCGAAAAATAAAAAAATTCAAAGTTCCGATTACCGCAACCGTTACACTACGGCCTTTACACCCCGCAACCGCAACCGCAACCGCAACCGCAACCGCTTTTTAAAACCTTGGTTACAAACTTACAACCAGCATTACAAGGAAAGCATGCCAAGTGGCATGGTAGTTGACACCCCCAACTGCCTAGGGACTTAGGAACACTTCTGGGACTAACTGCTATTAACTGCTACTAACTTTCAGCCTTAATTCCAAATGTCCAGACTTGCCTTGTCTTTGCTCAACATGGGTAAATGCTACCAACAGACAAGCATAACTGCTATTAACTGCCCATGTTGTTTGCCTTCTCAAGTCAGCCACGAATTTGGTTGTCTTGGCCCCCAGACCAAGTTTTGCCTACTGAATGCTTTGAACCCCCAAGTATGCTGCAGCCCACATTCAGGTCATGTTAATGCCTTGCATTTGTGCAATTGTTGCCCATACTTTGGCCAAGGGTTATGTGCTGCTGCCTCAGCACTTGTCAATGTTTCGCCTTGCTGTTTGGCATGCCACCATCATGCCGTGGCCTTGGTTGGACATTGGTGCAAGGTGCTGCCAATGCCAACCATGCAGCCTTCAAGTAGAAGGTGCTAACAGTTAA
The DNA here is from genome assembly GCA_025200525.1 of Camellia lanceoleosa. Lineage (NCBI taxonomy): Eukaryota > Viridiplantae > Streptophyta > Magnoliopsida > Ericales > Theaceae > Camellia > Camellia lanceoleosa. The sequence continues at coordinate 131,899,040 of CM045758.1, forward strand.
CCACTGATGCACATCTTCTAAGTTACTCACCACAAATCACCAACGATTTTTACCTCTGTTTTCCATTGCACAAACAGTTGTAAGGTATGGACTGTTCTTGAAAAGAGATTTACTTCGTTATCTCGATCACATATTCATCAATTAAAGAACAAACTTGGTTGTTTGACTAAAAAATGATCAACTATGGAGGAATATTTGTCTCAATTCAAAGCAATCTCAGATCAGTTGGCCTTGGTTGCTTCTCCTGTGAATGATGAAGATCTAGATCTATTAATACTCAATGGTCTTCCTGATGAATACAGTGCATTAAAGACCAAAATTGGAGCAAGATCTGATCCAATTTCAATGGAGTCCTTGTACTCTTTACTTTGTTCTGAAGAAATTCAAATCGAAAATGCTATTAAGCATAATTATGCTTCTGAAATTCCGTTTGCATATGCAGTTACTAGTGGTAGCAAATCTCATTCTTCCAGTTCTAGATCTTCCGGAAGCAATTTTGGTAATAATACTTCTGGTAGTGGCAGAGGCTATAGAGGCATAATAGAAATGGAGGTTGATTTTATAGAGGCTATCAAAGAGAAGGAAGATTTCACGGATCTCAAAATTCATCACAACATGGCTCTAGTTCTTCCTCACCTTCTGTTATATGTAAAATTTGTGGCAAAATTAATCACTCCGCCTTGTTGGTATATAATAGATAATTCTTTTCAGTCTTAACCTAGATCTGCTCCCAAGGCCTACATTGCCTCTATATCACAGTCTTCACCACCAGCCAACTGGTACATTGATTCGGCAACCTCAGATCACATTACAAATGATCTAGCTAATCTCTCTATGCATGAGCCCTATCATGGTCCAGATCAAGTCACTATTTGGTGATGGTACTTCACTTCCTATCCACAATACTGGTAAAGGCATTCTTCCAACTCCTCTTCTTCTTAACGAAATACTCCATGTACCTTCCATTTCTTCTAATTTGCTTTCAGTTCATCAGCTCACTTCTTATAACAATTGTTCCATCACTTTTGATGCTAACACTTTTACCATTCAGGACAAGGCTACCAACAGGGTTCTGCATAAAGGTTGCCATTCTAATGGCCTTTATCAGCTTCCTCTTCCTACATCTGTTACACATCCTGCCACTTGTTATCATAGCACTACTACTTCTGTTCCTGATAAGTCTACTTCAGCAACTAATTGGCATTTCAAGTTAGGCCATCCATCATTCAAGAAACTTCAACACATTGCTGCTAAACTTTCATCTTTCTCACACACTACCACTGGTTTATGTTCTCATTGTCGTGTCCCTGAGACACATAGATTACCATTTGCCTTGTCTAATTCCATTGTTAGTAAGTCATTTGCTTAAATACACTCGGATGTATAGGGTCCCTTTTCTGCTTCTATGACAGTATTTAAATACTATGTTGCGTTCATTGATGATTTTAGCAAGTTTACACAGTTATATCCTCTTCATTATAAGAGTGAAGTATTTTCAAAATTTCTTGAATTCAAGGCTATGGTTGAAACACAATGTACTACTTCTCTTTAAATTTTAAGGAGTGATAATGGTTGTGAATAATTAGCTAAGGAATTTCAGTCTTTCCTCGACTCTAAAGGCATTTTGCATCAGCTCACATGTCCTCATACTGCAGCTCAAAATGGGGTCGCAGAAAAGAAGCATAGACATCTCATTGAATTGAAACCACCATTGCCCTTATGCATCATTCCTCCTTACCCTTGCTTTTGTGGTTTGATGCATTGGCTACTGCAGTTGTTCTTATAAATAGACTTCCTACTGCTAAACTTCAATTTCTCACCCCTTTTGAAGTACTCTTAACATAAACCACCTGATTACTCTTTTCTCAGGACTTCTGGTTGTAGGTGCTACCCTTGGTTAAAACCTTACACCTCTCACAAACTTCAACCTAGGTCTATCCCTTGCATTTTTATTGGTTACCATCCAGCCATTAAGGGATATAGATGTTTGGACCCTGTCACAAACAAAGTTTACACATCTCGCCATGTTGTTTTTGATGAGCATACTTTTCCTTTTTCCTCTTCTCATTTGTTGACTTCTTCATCTCCCTGTCTTACTCAATTACACACCTTTTTTTGGTCTACTCCACCTACTCAGTCGACAAGACCCAAGCCTGCTTCTACTACAGTCCCCGCTGCAGCAGTCCCTATGTCTGCTCCCACCACCGCACCTATACCTGTTCCACCTGCAGCACCTATACCTATTCCACCTATGACTGACTCTGCTGCAGACCATACTGTTTTCCTATCACTGGTCATTGTCCAGTTCCTCTGTCTGGCCCTACTCCAACCCAAGCTGTAGCCCCTGCCACAGCCTCAGATCCTATATCAGTCACTCTCTCGTCTGCTCATCCATCTTCTTCTATTCCTATTTCTGCACTTACTATTGATTTACCATTTCCACCTCAGAATTCTCAAAATACACACCATATGGCTACTAGGTCTAAGTCTCATCTTCCTCTTTCTTCTGCTTTTGTTGCTTCCTCTGTTACTGAACCTACATCCTTTAAAGAAGCCTCTCAATCTCAAGCCTGGTCTAAAGCTATACTTGAGGAATATCAAGGTCTTCAGAAGCAATCCACTTGGTCCCTAGTTCCCTTACCTCCCAACAAACAAGCCATTGGGTGTAGATGGGTGTACAGATTAAAGACTAATTCAGATGCATCCATTGCTAGATACAAAGCAAGGTGCTATCTTCAAGAAAAGGGTGTGGATTTCCAAGACACATTCAGCCCTGTGGCCAAACAACCTACTATTTTCATTTTGTTATGTGTTGCTCTTCCCTTTAATTGGGCTATCAAGCAGCTTGACATAAGTAATGCTTTCTTCCATGGAGTGTTGGAAGAGGAGGTTTACATGTCTCAAACCTCAAGGGTTTATTGATTCAGCTCAACCTCATATGGTGTGTACACTTCACAAGGCCTTGTATGGTCTTAAACAAGCTCCAAGAGCTTGGATTTTCACTTTTTCCATCTCCTTTCTCAAGACTTTATTTCTAGTCATTGTGACTCATCCTTGTTTGTTCATAAAACTCCTATTTCCATTACCATTTTGGTTATATATGTTGATGATGACCTTATCACTGGCAGTGACTCCTCTTATAATTCATCTTTAATCACTCATATGCATACTGTGTTTTTGATGAAAGAGTTGGGTTTTATCAATTACTTTCTTGGCATATCTGTGCACTCTTCTCCTAATGGATTCTTTCTTAGTCAAGCTAAGTATGCCACCGATATTTTGGCTAAGGTAGGAATGCTCAATTGCAAGGCCTATGCTTCTCCTATGGCTACCAAATTCTTTGTTTCTTCCAGCTCCGATGATGATCTTCCTTTTGCCCAACCACCCCTTTATCATAGTCTTGTGGGAGCCCTCCGGTATTTAACCATTACACGCCCACACTTAGCCTTTGCTGTGAACTCTGCTTGCCAACATATGCAATCCCCTCTTATTCATCATTTTAATGCTGTCAAACAACTGCTCCATTATGTCAAAGACAATCTTGCTTTTGGTCTCCAATTTTCACCTGGTCCACTTGTTCTCAATGCTTATTCTGACTGCGACTCGGCTGGTAACATTGTTGATCGTCGCTCTACTACTGACTATTGTGTGTTTCTTGGTCCCAACTTAATTTCTCAGTCCACCAAGAAACAACCCACTGTTTCTAGATCTTCAACTGAAGTTGAATATCGTGCTTTAGCTCAAACGGATGCAGTGCTTAGTTGGTTGGGAATACTTCTCAAAGATCTTCATATTTCTCTATCCACACCTACTCTATGGGGTGACAATCTTTCTACTACAGCCATGACTAGCAATCCTGTGTTTCATGCTTGCTCTAAACACGAGGTCGACTACCATTATGTTCGAGAGAGAGTGGCATCTAAACTCTTGTCTGTCAAACGTGTGGCTTCTTTTGATCAGCTTACCGACATTCTAACCAAGCCTTTGTCGGTAGCTTGCTTTCAATTGCTTCAATCCAAGCTGTTGGTTCTTCCACCACCTGCTAGCTTGAGGGGGAATGATAAGTCACCAATACGACCAATACAAGTAACTCAATCCAGCTCATCATCAAGAGAACAGCTCACAGAGAAACAGAATAACTGATACGGTTGAGTTAGATATATTGATGGTCTACTATAGTTAAGAAGTTGATAGATGTTGAGTTAGTATAAACCATATTTAGGCTAGTGACTCTATTGTATGTATATATAGATTAGTTTCATCACTGTATCTTTTCAATGATTCAATAATACAGAGTTTCTTTAGAGAGGCACATGCCCCTCCTCAATTATAAAATATATATATATATGTTTTCCATTTCTCCCTCTAAAATTATATATATGTGCCTCCTATATACCTCCTATTCTTCTTCCAATAAACTCGACATAACATTAATTAACTAAACAGGACATAGATTGACTCTTATATGCTTCACAAATAAATCCACGAAAGCATTTCATTTTTATTGTGTAGTTTATTGACATTTTTTTAATTACTTGAGTTATGAATGTTACAATATTTTATTGTAGTGAAATGTGTGATATTGGAATTTGAAATAGTTTTAAAATATCTATATTTTATTTTATTACAAAAATAAAACCAAACTAAGTTTTGTGTCCCAAACCAATCTTACCCAATAATTTGTCTTAATATTTGACAACCCCCACCCACCCTCCCCCCTCCCAATCAAAATCCTAGGTTCACCACTGCTGACACAACAACTAGCATCTACCCCGCACGCACCCTTGGGGAGGAGGGAAATAGAAGCATGATGATTCCTACAATAACAAGAGAAATTGCAGGAACAATATGGTCATGTTGAACATAAAGAGCCCACATCAACAATTAATCTCTTAATAATTCCATATTCTAATTTCATCCTCACCTTTATTAAAAGTATACAATATCTTCTATACTTACAACCCAAAAACAAACATCAACACAAATATTAAAGTGTGTGTGTGTAGGGTGGGGAAGATTGTAGAGAAATGATTATAACTACAATACCAACAAGAATAGCAGGAACCATCATTAGAATGATCACTTTGAATTAAAAGCATTCTCTTTGATAACTAATCTCTTTATAACTCCAGTTTTTTCATACTCTCAAGTATTAAAAATGGAACAACATATTCCTAAAGACTACAATCCATAAACCAAACCAAGCCTAGCCTTAAGTCCCATCAAATGGGGTCTGGATTAAGGGAACACTGCAATGCCCCTAGAAACAAATGCAAGAACAAATCGATTATTATGCAAAGTTGCAATAGAAAATAACAAAGAAAAACTAAAAGATGAGAATAACAAGCAATGAAACACAGAAAATCCAAAAAAGCCACATATGAGTATCATATATGTATCAGATACAGAAATGCATCCAATACGGATACAAGAGGGATATTCCAAATAAGTATCCAATTTTTTTTTCAAGGTCAGTGCTCTCTCCCTCTATCCCTCTCTCTACCTCTATTTCTATATCTCTTCATATGTTGTAAGGCCTAATTTGTCTTCGATTTATTCCCTTATGCTAAACCAATTTCTAGTGTGTTAGCCTTGCTATAAGGGCTACTCACTTTTGTTAATTTTGAAGAAGGGGAAAAAAAAATTGTTCACTATTTTTACTTTTTAATTTGTTTCTATTGTTATTTTATTTTATTTTTTGTGGATATTGTGAAAGTTATTGTTATCACTACTAAATTCTGTTATCTTTATTGTTCTTTAAATTTCCTTGAATTGTTAATCAAAGCCCCTGTTATTGTTGGTTGTTGATTCTCCGTAAGTATGCCTAGTTGTTAATTGAATAATCTTTGATACAATCTTTGATGAACATAAAATTATATTTTTGATATTAAGGAATTTAGTAGCAGATGTTAATAAATGTATTCTTGCATTTGGTTTTATGTTTATGCATGCTACGTTTCCAAAGATTATAAAAATAATTTTATTGTATAAACATATCCTCGCGATACCCGTATCCCATATTTTAGGTTTTTCCATGTCCGTGTCCGTGTCCGTGTCCGTGTCCGTGTCCGTGTCCGTGTCCGTGTCTGTTCTTCCTAGATAGCAAGAGACCACAACATTATCATATAGTCTGAACAGTAAAAGGAGAAGTGAGTAAAGATAACAAAAGGTCAACAAAAATAATTTTAAACCAAATAGCAGAAAGGAGATGAAATGACAAACAAATCAAAAACTCCAGTCCAGTACGACCCAAAGGCACAAGGGCAACCACAGAATAACAAAACCACAACAATTTTTGTATAGGAACACACACATGAAATTGCATATCACAATTTTGGGGCTAAATTACCTGCGAATCAAAATGTTGTTCTTCTTTATTTACATCATCAACTGGAGATCTGCAAATAATCAAGAAACAAAAACATACACACACACACACAAGTTCTAGCACTAAGCCCACAATCTAACACCTTACTAGGTATTTGGTTGAGGGATTTGGAAAGAAAAAAGAAAAGGTACATGAAATTAGAGGAAATATATGTATATTTTATTCACATTTCACCAATCTTTTTCCTTTTTCTATCTAAATTCCTTTCCAAATCCACCAACCAAAACAGCATTAAAAAAATTAGGGAAACATGAATGAATGAAGAATCGAAACTCACATCGATGCACGATTCAGTTCATTTTCGTATTCAAAGTCAGCAACATTCGAAATAAGCTTAATGGCGAGTAGCATTTTCCTGCGTTTTTTCAACGGAATGCAATCGGGCTCATCCGACCAGACACTATCGTTAGTTCCATTCTTAGGTTTGATCATCATATTACCAGAACCACGCAAATGAGCCATTTTTTTAAGAGTTTTTTTACTCTAATTGCTGTGAGTTCCCATAGACAAACCTACCTTCAGTCACAGATTTAAATGTTATAATTATAAATAAATAAATAAACATATTGATCCTAGGGTTTGTACATATAAATAGAAGATGTAGATGTGAGCATAGATACATGGAGAGAGAGAGAGAGAGTGTGTGTGTACCTCCAATGGTGTTTCTCGTGTGTACGGAGAGAGTAGCTGATACGGAGGGAAGAGGGTTTTGAGAGTGTCGTTCTACTCATGGTTTTGGCGCGCCCCAGGAGGATAGTGTTTATCAAGTTTACGGGACGAACATGTTTCGATTTGGATTACTGAGTGGATTCATTTTATTTTTGGATTTAATTTCTATTCAATAATAAAATTAATTTTTTATATGTCTTTAAAAATTGATGATTAAAATTTTTTTGTGCTAAATTTAAAATGTCATTAGGCCTTATTTGGCATAATATAAAAAAGTTAAAAAGTCAAAAAGTCACTATCATATTTAAGTCACATCATCTTATTTAAGTTACATCACATCTCTAACACATCACTTCAAACTCAGTTCATATTTCATAAAAAGTCAAAAAGTGCACTTAATTAGATCATCCCAAACTACCTCTAAAAGTTAAAATTAGGAACGTTTTTTGTGACAAGTTTTTTTAAAATATCGCTAAAATTTATAATTAGTAACATTTTTTTGATAAAATTTTTAAACTGTCACTGAAAATTAATAATTAATGACTTTTTTAATGGTATTTAATGAAAAACGTCATTAATTATCTTAAGATTATTAGATAATAAATCTACTTATTACCTACACGTAAATCTCTTTTTATTTTTAAATAATAATAAGGAGAAGAAAAAATTACATTAAACCCCCTCTAACTATAAATCATTTACGTTTAAAACTTAACACGTAACCCCTCAATATATATTAATCAAAAATGCAATTAATGCTGTTAATATTGTTTGGTTTAACTCACATTTCAAAAAATTGAGTTATTTTTTTATTTTTTTATTTTTTTGTATTATTTTGTTTTTTATAAATTTTTTATGTAATTTTTATATTTTTTAAATACACCTAACCTAAATCTACTTAAAAAGTTGAAAAATTTAGGGACATTTACATACAAGTCCCATTTTGTGAACTTATACTCCATTAAGTCATAAATAAAATTATTTGTTCCTTTAAATCCCATTAATTTTTAATAGCTTAATTTATCCTTCCAAGACCTCCTCATAGCTGCCAAACATCATTGTTGTCTTCATTCTCTTTCTCTTCACAATTGCAATTTGAAGTTCTACGCAATTACAATGAGTGAATCGTGTTCGGTGAGATCGACTGAGAGATCATCAGATCTAACTTCTCCACCACTTGCTCCTCATCATCTTCGTCGTACTTGGCTTCAACGGCTGCTTGTAGCGGCGGCGACGACGGAGGTGAAGAGACGGAAGGTGAATCGATGCTCCGGTTGTAAGAGAAAGGTCGAGCTAACCAGTTTTTGATGTCGATGCGGATATATGTTCTGTTCGAAGCATCGGTGCTTAGATCGCCATGATTGTAGCTTCGATTACAAGGCTGTTAGAAGAGAAGCGATTGCGAGAGAAAATCCGTGGTTAGGACAGCAAAAATTCTCAAGGTTTAAAGAAATGAAAGATTGAGAGAGAAAGAGATCAAAGATCGAATTCTCAATCCCAACCGAGAGAGCGAGAGAGATGCGTCTGGTTCTGGTTGAAATTAAGAACATTCTTAGTTTGTAATATTCTCAATTTTAATCATGAAAAAAATTGAGAAATTTCTCAAAATTGATAATTATAAATTTCTTAGTTTTGATAATATTATTAGTTCATACTAGAAAAAATTGATAAATTTCTTAGTTTTGATAATTATAAATTGAGAACATTCTCAGTTTTTAAATTTGAGAACATTCTCAGTTTTGGGATTAAAGGGCAAAACATTTTTTTACCTATAAATGAGACTTAATAGTTCAAAAACTTTTTGATAAGACCTAAGCTACCACCAAATATGTAGATAGGACTTTTTGGTAATTAATCTAAAAATTTACTTATAAGTCCTATATTGAGAAAATGGTGATTCATTTAGTCCCAATGATTTTTTTATAGACCAATTAGTCCCATTAATTTTGGAAAGATAAATTTAATATATTATTTAAAAATTAGATTTACAGTTATATCCCTATTTCTATTATATTTCTTTTTTTTCTTATTTTTTTTTTCTTTTCTTTTATGCTAGAAAGGTGACATACAAAACCTATGAGAATCAAATTTTAGACGAATTTTTATATGAAAATCTTTTTTATTTGAAATGACTTGAAATGTGAAATTCTTCTCCCATTTTAAAATGAATGCAAAAATAACTTGAAATATGAGATTTTTCAAATATTCAAAAAGAATGTGAGATTTTTCAAACATTTCAAAAAGAGTATAAAAACTCTTTAGTAAGTGTTGGGGAAATGTATAATTTCAAATTATAATACTCCAATGTAACACTCAAATGTAACACTCCAATGTAACATTCTAAAAAAAATTCCTTAGTATACTTTTTCCAAACGTAATACTTCAATATAACACTCAAAAAAAAATCCTTACTTTAACACTACAATGTAACACACAAAAAAAAAAATCATTAGTATATTTTTCCTAAACGTAACATTCTAATATAATACTAAAAAAAAAAAATGTGGGATTGTTCAAACCATTCCAAAAGGAGTATAAAAATTCATTAGTAAATTTTTGGCAAATGTATATTTCCAAACTGTAAGTATACGTTTAGAAAAAATATACTAAGTTACTTTTATTTAATTTTTTTTGTGTTATATTGTGGTGTTATATTTGAGATTCATTGATTGGAGTGTTACGTTTGAAAAAAGTATATTAAGAAGTTTTTTTTTTTAGTGTTAGATTGTTACGTTTGGAAAAACTACGCTAAAAAGTTTTTTGTGAGTTATATTGGAGTGTTATGTTATTGGAGTGTTCGTTCTTGTCCGTAATGTGGGATTTGTTCTAGGAAAAAAATTTCAAAACCTTTATAGTACAAATTGCCTAAATGTGTAATTTCACATTTAAAGAAACTCACTTTTATTCCTAAAAAATTAAACCAAAACGTGTAAATGACTATCTTTCTATATTAATTTCACTTTAATGGGACCTTTGGGTTCATTAAAAAAAAAAAGAAAAGGTTAAACAATTTACAAGATCACATTTTGAAATTTATTAGTGTTTTACCCTAATTTTTACCCTTTTTTATCTTTGGCTATTTTTTACTCTGGTCTTTGAAATTTTATTTTTCATTTTGATCTTTTGCGTTTTAAATTTTTCTTAATTTACTCATAAAATTAACTTTTATGCAAAATTAGACAAAAGATACTATGTTAACTGCTACATGACATTAAAAATATGTTATTATATTAGGTTTTGGAGTTATGTCATATGTGTGAGTTATATATAATAAAATATTTTTATGTCATGTGATTGTTCATGTGTCATTTTTTGTCTAATTTTAGACCCAAAAAAAATTGAAACATGAAAAGCTAAAGTGGGGGAAAAAATTTAAGGGCAAAAGTGAGGAAAAAAACTTTAAGGTTCAAAGTGAAAAGATAACCAAACATAAAAGGGTAAAGTGTGATTTACTTAATATTTTTTGTGTGGATAAATTATACTTTTAGTCCTTATTTGATTAATAGAATTAAAAGTGAAATGATTAATAATCTCATGAATTAGTGTAGGATTAGTTATCCAATTAAATTAATGAGATATTTATTATGTATTATTTTGATTTTTTTTCATACTTGAAATTATGATCCTCAACCCATATCAATATTAAAATTTTGCCAATTTTATCAAAGTGAATGCCTATCGTACATGTAATCCAGTTAATAAAATTTGTAATCAAATTTGAGATTATGAGTCCATGTGGACTAACAATCCCAATACTATACTACAATCCTACTAATCAAACAAACCCTTAATTTCTATATTTTGATTTAAATTTTACTTTGATCTCTATTATTTTAAATTGAATAATTTGGTCTCTACACTTTAATTTTAGTTCAATCTAGACATTCTATTCAAGTTAAAGGTTAAAATTAATAATTTTAATATACTTGTTAGTCCGTGAGATGTACACATATAAAAAAATTAACGAAAATTTAGACAAAAGAGCCAAATAATTGAGCTTAGAGTGCAACAGCCAAATTATCCAAATTAAAACAATAAGAATTAGAGTAAAATAAATAAAACAACAAGATGAAAAGTGTAATTTACATTATTATTATTATTATTATTATGGGAAATTATAGTAAACTGTAATAACCCTCGCCACTGTTTACCGATAAACTGCTGATTACTGTCAAACCGAGACTGATTATGATTGATAACTGAAGTAATCAAAATAATTAACTGACTGACTGAAATCTGAAACTGATTGATTGACTGTATTTGTTTAAATGCATTTTCTATCTATTGATTGTTAATTGATCTGTTCATGTTTTGTGCTTAAATTGATAATTGAAGGCCTTATCGGCGGCCAAACTGGAAATTGATTGATGATTTAGGACCATTAGAATTTATATGATTTTGTGGTGTATTTAATTAAAATGTGATTTGGTACGATTAAATTAGATCAAAATAAAACTAGTCAAAGAGTTAGGCTTATTTACATAATTGCCATTGTTAATGGGTCATGTAGACTATACACATTTGAGCCTTGTACACTTGAATCAAAACTGTTCCTCAGCCTATTTTCTTGAAAGCAACCGACCAAGAGAGAGAGAGACTTGAGAGAATTGAATTCATCTTGCTCCATCTTGCTTTGGCTTGAGAACTTGGTAGAATTGAAGTGTAGATTGTCAATTGAGCCTCTAGACTTGAATTGCAAGACCTAAGTAAGGTAATTGAACCTCTCATTGTTGTATTTAAGATTGTTCTTACATGATTCAAGTCTAATTGTAGATTTAAGACATGAATTAGTTCAATAATGTTGAATTAGAGCTCAATTGTTGCATGCATGTGCATATTGTCAAGTTTTGAGGTTGTAATTCACCATTCCTCACATGCAGGTTCATAATATTGTTGTAATTCATGTTGTCATCATGTTTTTGAAAGATTTGAGCTCATTCGAGCTAGCATTGAAACTTGAAAATTGTTTAAAGTTCATGCATGTCATGTTTGAAGCATGTTCATGGAATTGGTTTGAAATTTGGATTTAATTGACTCACCCTTAGGCTTTAAATTCACAAATTGAGCTTTGAAACTTGTTGTATATTGAGTTTAGTTGTGTTTTCCAGAATTTGGGCCCAAGAGGTCGAGTTTTGAGCTTAGGAATGCTTGGTTTGAGCTTGGGAGGCAAATCTGGAAATTCCAGAATTTGGCTTCTACGCTCGAGCGAAGGATTCTACGCTCGAGCGACCACCATTTACTCTGAGATACGCTCGAGCGACAGAATGGTGGCTCGAGCATAAATTGCAAACTCTCAGAATCTTGGTGCGCGTAGGCGTACGCTCGAGCGAAGGGACCTACGCTCGAGCAAAGAGTTGTGTCTCACGCTCGAGTGAGCGTCGAGCGAGCATCGAGCTTAAATTTCGAGCATCCAAAGATTTTTATCAGAGCACACCGCTCGGCGACGGAATTCACGCCGGCGGAGCTCTTTGTTCAGATGTCCGCTCGAGCGAAGGAATCCTTGCTCGAGCGAGACCCCTGTTTTCTAAAAATTTTGTAAAGTGTTCAAAAGTGCATCTTTGCATCCTCTTCCCATCCTAGGCACTCCTAGGGCATATTTAAGGCATCTTAAAGAGGATATAGATGTAGAACACACCGAGGCAAATTTAGGGATTAAGTTGTTATCTTTCCCAACTGTGAAACTTAGTGTGTGTTCAATCTGTTAATTGTATAGGGTTGGCATTCCGAGAAGACGCTCTAGCTTACTGTAGCCCAGAACTCTGTGAGTAACAATTGTGTAAAGCTATGTCCAAAATGATTATCTTCTGAATACTGAACTGAACTGTTTACTGAACTGATATTGTTTACTGAATGAATGTATGTCCTATATTCTGAACTGTACTATGGCATCCTTAGCACCTACTATTTACTGTTACTGTTACAGAGATCTCTGTCGGTTCCCTCGTGGAACCACTTCACATTCTTGATTAATGGCCATCATTCTTTGTTAGGTCTTTAAGACCTATCGCCATCATCTTTGTTATGCTAATGGATATATCACATATGACCGATGATTGAAAAGATCAATCGATTTAATGAACTGTTTTCATTACTGTAAGGACATTCATTCTAAACCTCTTTACGCATTATGTTATTCACTGGGCTTTAGCTCACTGCTTATATATATATATATATGTAGGTGTACAGGCACCGGACCAATGCTAGAAGCGTCGGGGTATTTCTAGTTTTGTCAAGTCAACCTATGTGCCTCACTGTGAGGTTCCGAGCCTGCCAAGCTAAGGCTAGGGGTGTTGAGTGTTCCCCCTCCTGTACTGTTTTGTTTATTGTATAGACTGTATAGACTGCACTATACTGGTTAATAGGGACTTGATCCCTGTTCTGAATATTTGTAAATGTTATGTATACTGTTCTGTACAAATGTATGAAAAATCTTTTTGGCATACAGATTGTCACAGCTCATTGGACATTATTTATTTACTGTATTGGCTTCCGTTATACCCCTGTACTCTGTTATACTGTCTTACTGTTAAGCAGGCCTTCGGTAATCTCGAATTACTGGCCGATTACGGTGCTAAACCCATAGGGGTGGGTTTGGGTCGTGACATAAACCCCCTCAACTATAGGTCATTTACACTTTATCCCCTTAAAGTTTAGAACTCCCTTGAAGTATTTTCACACTTTACACCTTATGTTATATATTTGGACAAAAACCTCAACAACAATACCATTAATTAAAGCTAAAACATACATCTATATACATGAGAGGCAATAGGATACTATGGAATGATCAAAATATCATATCTACCGCAGGTTCTATATGTTATTAATTGATTGACCGTATTTAAAATTTTAACATAGTCAGAATCGAAAGCCCATCTCCAACCTCAGACCAAGAAACATTCGAAACTTCAACGTTGATGTTGATTTGATTGTCTTCATTATTGATTTGATCGTCTTCAATATCGATCTAGTTGTGATTGTCTTCAACATCGACACCAACCTAGTCTTTCCACGTTTCCTTTCCTATCACTCTTATGCTAATCTGTAGATGAGGCAGTGAACCACTGAGAGACTGAGTGGTTTAAAGATGGAGTTTTTAGTCAAAGTGAGGAGGGTTTTCGATTAGAAGGGGAGGGGCGGAGTTTGTAAAGAAGAGGGAAGGCAGTAGCAAGGTTTTGAGATATGGTTTTAAGCTTCAATGGCTTCGAGGGAAGTTGGATTCACTTTGAAATTTGTTGTTACGTTACAATGAACTATGAGTATGTTATAATAAACTGAGAGCATGTTTGATTGGGTGGATTAGAGTATGAGATCGAGATTATTAATCCGTGGGTCCAATTATCCTACGTTTGTTTTTACATTTTGGTTTATGATTATTAATCCAATGGATAATTAATCCAACAAATTTGTAGGATTATTAGTAATGGGGTAGGGGTGGGATTATTAATCCAATGAATATTAATCCTATTGGATAGTGAATACCGCACTAATTTAATAGGATTATTAATACTTCACTATTAATCTTGTGAATCAAACATGACCTGATAGTATGTGTGTATGATGCACTAACCTGTGAGGACTGATGTTTGTATATAGGATTTTGGACTTGTGAATTTGACCCTGTTTAGTTTGGAATTTTCATAAACAGTTTTACGAGTTTTTAATTAGTATTTTTGTATTGTTAATAATTTTTTAAAAATATTTTAATCAATTTTTTTTTATACATTTTAGATCCACTTAATCTTGGTATATTTAAAATGTATAAAAATATTTAAAAAATTTATTGAATATAACAAAATACAAAAATGAATTGAACTTTTTTTTTTTGTATTTTTTTGTAAGAGGGACTTACGCGTAGATTTTAATAGGTGAACTTATTGTCTAATATGTTCTGTAACAATTAATGGCATTTTTCATCAAACACCATTAAAAAAGTCACCAATTGTTAATTTTCAGCAACAATTTAAAAATTATCACAAAAAATGTCACTAATTATAAGTTTTAGCGATAGTTTAAAACAAATCGTCACAAAAAAGGTTCACTAATTTTCAACTTTCAGCAACAGTTTGAAAAATTCATCACAGAAAAATGTTACGAATTGTAAATTTTAGCAACAACTTATAAAAATCGTGATAAAAAAGTCACTAATTGTCAATTTTTAGCGATATATGCAAAAACTCGTCAAAAAAATAATTTTTAACGATGATTTTACTATGACTCATTTTAAATAAAACTTGATGGAAATTAAGTTTAACTACTACTAATTAAGTTCAACTATTTTTCAATTTTCAGTGACAGTTTGAAAAATTAATCACAGAAAAAATGTTACTAATTGTAAATTTCAACGACAATATATAAAAATCGTGATAAAAAAGTTACTAATTGTCAATTTTAAACGATATATACAAAAAATAGTCACAAAAAATTATTTTTAACAACGATTTTATTATGACTCATTTTCAATAAGACTTGATATAAATTAATTTCAATTATTACGACCTATTAATAGTTTATCCTAAAATATTTACCTAAAAAAATATTATGGACTAACAATTATATGGAATTGTTAATTATTTTGAGGGGTTGGAATTCACAATCTAAAACCATACAAATAAAAGGGGAAGTTACGTGTAATTGGTGAACTTATTGTTTAACAGGTCCTGTGAGAATTAATGGCATTTTTCATCAAATACTATTAAAAAAACGTTATTAATTATTAATTTTCAGTGATAGTTTGAAATTTTTTTCATAAAAAATGTCATTAATTATAAATTTTAGCGACAGTTTAAAAAAATTGTCACAAAAAAGGTCACTAATTTTCAACTTTTAACGATAGTTTGAAAATTTTATCATAGAAAAAAGTCACTAATTGTAAGTTTTACCGACAATTTATAAAAATCGTGACAAATAAAAAGTTACTAATTGTCAATTTTTAGCGACATATGTTACAATTTTCTTTTTTTTTTAGAGACAATTTTACTATGACGTATTTTCAATAGGATTTGATAGAAATTAAGTCCAATTATTAGGATCTATTGATAGTTTACCCCAAACAAAAAAGGGTAATATCATTAAAGTGGAAACTAAAATAAATATTTTCAAAATAATAAAAAAAACTTTGCAGTATTAAAAAATAAATGTATAAATTTTTTCATGAAAGTGACAATATTTTTAACATTACCACTGGAATGTTATTTCCCCCATAAAAAGATGTGATTGAGCTATGGCCCTAAAACTTTCAAACAAAAAATTCATCAAAATGACTCTTAATTACAATGATAACATTGTCAAATTTTCAAATATTTTAAATGGGACTAAGAAGTTTGGCTTGGCAAGAAGCATGTCCTAATAAGGGATGATTATTCAGTAGTCTGAGGTCATGTGATATTTTATTGTAATATAATTGGTAGAGAAAGTTGAGTATTAATTATTTGTATTGGATGATTGAGGAATATGAAGAGATATAATGAATGATAATTGGTAAAAGAGTATGCCCACATGATATTTCGAAGCTGTTGTATAATTTTCCTTAATAAGATAGGATGAAAGTAGGATTTTTGGTGATAGTCCTCTCATAATAAAATTCATGCATTTAGGACATAGTAAAAAAATTGACGATTACCAAAATACCTTTATTTGTAGGGAAATTCTATTATATACACCCCTTGAAAGGGGTGTATCATATGCACCCCTAGTTATGATTTTTTTTTTTTAGTTATAAACAGTTTTTTTTTTTAGTTATGACATTATTTTAGTTATAACTCATGAGATCTTTGGTTATATCTTATGCAGTAGTTATGACTTTTTTTTTTTTCTTTTTTAAGTTATGACTCATAAAGCTTGGAGTTATGCAATTTTTTTTCTTTAGTTATAAAGTGCATATGATGTGTACCATAGTCTTTCCCATTGAGGGGTGTATACCATAGTCTCTCCTTTATTTGTAAATTTTGATTTTCAAAATTTAAAGTATCATAACTTCAAGTTATATGCTTATTTTTATTATTAAAAGTATATATTTTTACAATTCTTTCATTGAAATCTATCAAATGAGTATAAAATTCTAAAATATTAGTTGTTTTCATATTTTGAAATTTCACTTTATTTGGAGAGTGAAATTTCATAAAATAGAGAAATTTCAAATTGAAGGCTAAAAAATGCAAAATCAAGGGGCAACAGAGAAAGTAGAGTACCTAAAAAAAATCTAAATTGAAGATTACAAAATGATAAAACTATTTCACTATATTTTCTTTTTATTTTTGAATAATGAAATTTTATTATCTTAAGAAATCCACTTTCAAATAAAAAATTTAAAATAATAAATAAAAATAGAAAATTGAAGTACTCAAAACACAACTTCCAATAAAGTGATTTAACACACTACAAGTATAAAATTATCAACGATGATTCATTCACACAAATTTTTTATCCGAATCACCCCGAATGGATTTTTTTACCGATAATAGTCTAGTAAGAAACCCATTGAGATAAAAAATTTGTGTAAATGAATCATTAATGTAAAATTATATAAAGATTGAGATTGTTCCCAAAAAACCATATTCTCCACAAACTTGACGATTCCACTTTTGGCTCTATATTTTGAGTGAGCAAGCCAAGGCTAATTGTGAAGTCCCAATTTTTTTTTTTTTGACACATCATAAAATTTAAATTACAAATAACTTGTTAAATAAAAAATTTAACAATTAATTAGGGAAATTTAATTTCTCACATTGTCAAAACTTAACGACAAAACAAAATTACGAGTTTGCATACAATATTACAACAATTTTATAACATTCATAATTACTAATATAAAAGATAATAAAATTTTATTTTGCGAAATTCTTGATTTCAAGTTAGCTACGGTATTATATTAGAAGCGGCCTCAATTTCAGCTTCAACCCCTTTCTCGTCATAATCTGGCATAAAACGCCAGAGCAACAAAATATATGCAATGAGTTTTGCAACATAGTAAGAAAATATAACCAACCTACCATTTTTTTTAAGAGAAAGTAATCAGATAATAATCATAACAATTAAGAGAAAATGACAGAATAAATAGCATGATAATAAAATAATAATTTAAAATAATTTCAACAATTTTATTAGTTTAGGTGACACTCAAAATCTCACCAAAGAGATTTTTTTACCAACCACTAAGCCATGGCCACGATTAATTTGGAAACCCCCTCTTGGTCTGCCTTCACCCAAAATTATATACCCAAGCTGTGGCATCCGTGGTTTGTTCCAAGGGAACGGTCTGGTAGGGATATGTAACCTTCCTGTGTGTCACCCGCACATCCAGCCTTATCCCAAAACCAAATAATGATAAGGGTTCAAATAAGTCTCGTGCCATCTTAGGGTTTCGCAACACAATTATATAAAAATTATTAAAAATTAGGGCTCGTCCTGAACAACCGGTATTAACCCTCAATTATTAACTTTGTACATGTCATTAATCATTCTAGTTAGTTTTTATATTAATCACAAATAATTTCAATTTTTAATCACAAATAATGTTATATCAACTCATTAAAATTCCTAACATAAAATATTACACGTCACACAATAATAAATCAATGTACAAAATTTAAATAAACAATTAATTTAAACCATGGTATGAAATAATAATTTAGATAGAAAGAAATAAACCATAATCACACATATACATGAATTTTTAATTTACAAGATTAGACTAGCACAATACTAAATAAACCACAATACACCATATATGGATTACTAATTTACAATATTTAATGAATTAGACCAACACAATAATTAATTTTTTTTATCCAAATAATTAATTGAAGTAATGATCTTAAACCTACTCAGAAATTTTCAGCATATACCTTAGATAATAAAAATTATAAATAAATTATTTATGCAATTTTAAAATTCGTGAAAATATACAGAAGATTCAATAAACATGTTTAGGTAATTTTCCATAAATAATTTCCCAAAAAAAAGTTATAAATAAGTGTCACGACCCAAACCCGGCCCTATGAGTTTAGCATCAGAATCGCCAAGAATCCGAGATTACCAAGGCTGCTAACAATGAGAACAGTAAAAACAGAGTTCAGGGCCTGGCGGAAGCCAATACAGTAAATAAATAATGTCCATTGAGCTGTGACAGTCTGTATGCCAAAAAGATTTTTCATGCATTTATACATTCAAACAGTACAGTCTATACAAAATTTACAGTCACACAGTGCAGGGACCTAATCCCTGATAACAGTACAGTAAAGCAGATAACAGTCTATACAAAACAGTGAGACAGTACAGAAGGGGAAATGCTAAAACACCCCTAAGCCTAAGCATGGCAACTCGGAACCTCGCAGTGAGGCACATAGGCTGGCTTGACAAAACTGGAGTCTAACCCACGCTCCTAGCTCCGGTCTGGTGGCTGAGCACCTACATATATATATAAACAGTGAGCTAAAGCCCAGTGAATAACATAAAGCGTAAAGAGGTTAAGAATGAAATGTCCTTACAGTAATGAAAACAGTTCATTAAACAGTATTTCAGTCTTTCAATCAGAACAGTTATTCAGTCATATGTGGTACATCCATTAGCATAGCAGTAAACAGTAGGTCTTAAAGACCGAACAATAATGATGGCCATCAGTCAGTAAACAGTAATGGTTCCACGAGGGAACCGACAGAGATCTCTGTAACAGTAACAGTCAGTAACAGTAGGTGCTAAGGATGCCACAGTACAGTTCAGAAATAAAGGACATACATTCATTCAATAAGTAATTACATTTCAGTAAACAGTTCAGTTTAGTGTTCAGAAATTCATCATTTGAACATATTTTTACACAGTTGTTACTCACAGAGTTCGGGCTACAATATGCTAGAGCGTGTCTCCTCAGTCGCCAATCCTACACAGTTCACAAGTTGAACACACACTAAGCTACACAGTTGGGAGATATCATAATTTAATCCCTAATTTGCCTCGGTGTGTTCTACATCAATATCCTCATTAAGATGCCTTAAACTAGGCCTAAGAATGCCTAGAATGGAATGAGGATGCAAAAATACACTTAGAAAACATTTTGCAAAGTTTGCTGAAAATAGGAGCCTCGCTCGAGCGAGCCTTCCTTCGCTCGAGCGAGCTTCCAAAATCAAAAGGCTTCGCTCGGCGAAATCCTTCGCCGGCGGTCCGATGAAACAATAAAAAATCTTGGATGCTCGAATTTTACGCTCGAGCCATCAATCCTTCGCTCGGCGTGGCTCGAGTAGCGTTGATCGCTCGGCGAGAATCCTTTCGGCGAAAAAAGCCAAATCTGGAATTTCCAGATTTGCCTTCCAAGCTCAAACCAAGCATTCTCTCACTCAAAACTCGACCTCTTGGGCCCAAATTGGGGAAACACATCCAAATCCAATGTATAACAAGTTTCAAAGCTCAATTTGTGAATTCAAAGCCCAAGAGTGAGTCAATTAAAACCATTTTTCAAACCTATTTTTATGAACATGGAGATTATCCAACATGCATGGATTCAAACCAAATTCAACCTTCAAAGTTTGTCCAAATGGACTCATTTCTTCATGAACATGATGAATTCATGGACTCAAGTCTATTTATGAACATGCATGTACAATTTTACCATGAATTCAACTCAAACTCATCCATTCAAACATGCATGCATGAATTATGCTCTAATTCAACATGTATGAACTAATTCATGACTAAATTTTAAAATGATGCATAAACCATGCAAGACTTAGCTCAAAGACAACAATAAGGAGATGAATGTCCTACCTTAGTCTTGTATTCAAGGTTTAGGAGCTCAATTATGCCAATCTACACTTCAATTCTTCAAGATTCAAGCTAATTCTCCAAGTTGAGTTCAATTCTCCCTTAATTCTCACTCTCTCTAGTCTTGGTCGGTTATGGCTCTCAATTGTGGCTGAGGGAAATGCTTTGGTTAAGTGTTTATAAGGCTTAAATAATAAAAATAACTAAGGCCCACTCAATGGCAATTCCGCAATGACGGCAAACTCTTTAATTGGCTCAAATTAATCTAGTTTAAGCATACCTAATCACATTTTAGTTAAATATACCATAAAATCACATAAATTCCACTAATCATGAGACACTAAAGAATTTTCAGTTCGGCCGCCGATAAGGCCTTCAAGTGGCATACACACCACCATGGTTCTGCCAGTCAACTTTTACTAACGGAATCTCTTTGTTTCTCAGTTTCTTGATCCGTCTGTTTACAATCTGTATAGGCCGTTCCTCGTAAGTGTAGTCATCACTCAACACGATACGAGTAGGCTCAATCACGTGGAAGGGATCCCGGAGATAATCTCTCAACATCGAAATGTGGAAAACATTATGCATATGCTCCATTTCAGGAGGAAGCGCAACTTGATACGCCACCGGATTGATTTTCTCAATAATCTCATAGGGCCCAATATATCTTGGCGCTAACTTGCCTTTGACTCCAAAACAAGTCTGGCCTTACATTGGTGTCACTTTCACAAAAACGTGATCACCCACTTCATACTCTCTGTCCCGTCTTCTGACATCCGTATAACTCTTCTGTCTACTCTGTGCAGTTTTCAGTCTTTGCTGTATTAGTTTTATCTTTTCAGTCGTTTCATATACAATCTCGGGCCCAAGTAAAGGCCCATCTCCAACTTCTGCCCAGCAAATTAGAGATCGACATTTCCTGCAATACAATGCCTCGAAAGGCGCCATACCAATACTCGAATGGTAGCTGTTGTTGTAGGCAAATTCAATTAAGGGCAAATGACTTTCCCAATCTCCCTGAAAATCAAGGACACACATTCTCAGTAAATCCTCCACAGTCTGGATGGTCCTTTCTGACTGGCCATCTGTCTGAGGATGGTAGGCACTACTCAGCCTCAATTCAGTACCCAATGCAGTCTGTAGGCTTTGCCAAAACCTTGATGTAAACTTTGAATCCCTGTCAGAAACAATAGACACAGGCACTTCATGCAGTCTCACAATCTCATCAATATAGATAACAGCCAATTTGTCCGCATTATAAATTGTCTTGACAGGTAAGAAGTGAGCAGATTTGGTCAGTCTATCAATGATAACCCAAATTGAATCCATACCTTTTCTGGAGCGAGATAACCCAACGATAAAATCCATCGTGATATGCTCCAATTTCCACTCTGGTATGGGTAAGGGTTGCAATAATCCGGTAGGTCGTTGATGTTCAGTTTTGACTTGTTGGCAATGAAGACATTTGGACACAAAGTCGGCAATTTCTTTCTTCATTCCCGGCCACCAGAAATTCTATTTCAGATCTTGGTACATTTTCGTATTCCCCGGGTGGATAGACAATTTTGAATTGTGGTCCTCTTGCAGAACTCTTCTTTTTCGATTCGGTGTCATTAAGGCACACAGTCTTTCTTGAAATTTCAGTACATTGTTCTCAAATTTGAAACCCGGTCTCGGCTTAGACTCTCTTTTCTCGATGATCTTTTTCAAAAAGTCATCCAGTTGTTGTTTCTCTTTAACTTCTTCAATCAAGGCTGGTTGAGGAGTAATGGCAGCTATTGTTCCACCTTGTTCTCTCAAGACAATTTCAATTTCAGATTTTTCAAGATCATAGAGCAATTCTTTCTGTCCAGTGAGCAAACAAGCTAGGTTGGCAATTGACTTTCGGCTTAATGCGTCGGCAACAGTGTTGGCTTTTCCTGGATGGTACAGAATCTGTAGGTCATAGTCTTTAATCAGTTCTAGCCATCTGCGCTGTCTCATATTTAGTTCTTTCTGTGTGAAGAAATATTTCAAACTCTTGTGGTCGGTGTATACTTCACATGTCACCCCATACAGATAGTGACGCCAAATTTTCAGTGCAAACACTACTGCAGCAAGTTTCAGATCATGGGTTGGATAGTTCTTTTCGTGTGGTCTCGATTGTCGGGAAGCATAAGCAATAACTCTCCCATTCTGCATTAAAACACACCCCAAACCCTTATGAGAAGCATCACTAAATCTGATATAACCATCCGTACACGAAGGTAAAATCGAACAGTGCGATCACAAGTCGGGTTTTCAATTCTTGAAATGCTAATTCCCTTTGGTCAGTCCAGTCAAATGATGTCCCCTTCTGAGTCAACTGAGTCAATGGCGAGGCAATTTTGGAGAAGTCTTTAACAAACCTTCTGTAATATCCAGCCAATCCCAAAAAGCTTCGGACTTCAGTCACATTCGTTGGTCTAGGCCAGTTCACTACAGCTTCGATTTTCTGCAGATCAACAGAAATTCCATCTTTGCTAACAACATGCCCCAAAAACATAACATGATCAAGCCAGAATTCACATTTAGACAGTTTAGCATACAATTTCTGTTCTCTTAGGGTCTGCATGGTAAGTGTCAGATGGTGTTCATGTTCTTCTCTACTTTTTGAATAAATCAGTATGTCATCAATAAATACTACGATAAAATCATCAAGGTATGGTTTAAAAATTCTGTTCATAAGGTCCATAAATGCAGCAGGAGCATTCGTGACTCCGAATGGCATAACTAAAAATTCGTAATGGCCATACCTCGTTCTAAAAGCAGTTTTATCAATGTCTTCTGGTTTAACTTTCAGTTGGTGATACCCCGATCTGAGATCAATCTTGGAAAACACTTGTGCACCTGAATCGATCAAATAAATCATCAATACGTGGCAATGGGTATTTATTTTCACAATTACCTTGTTCAATTCATGTAATCAATGCACGGTCTCGGTGAGCCATCTTTCTTCTTTACAAACAAAAGCAGGTGCACCCCGGTGAAATCTGGGCGATAAATTTATTGTCTATGATTCTTGCAGTTGCACTTTCAACTCCTTCAGTTCAGTTGGGGCCATTCGGTAAGGAGCTTTAGATATTAGCTGTGTACCCGGAACCACATCCACAGTAAATTCAATTTCCCTGTCAATCAAATCCCCTGGCAGATCATCTGGAAATACATCTGGGAATTCTCTGACTATAGGAATACAATTCACGTCAGTTTTAACACTATCATCGATGAACCACATCGGCCTGAACACAGATATCCTTTACACCCCTTTCTAATCAGTTTAACAGCTTTCACAGAAGAAATTAGATACGAAGGAGGTACTACTCTACTCCCATGAAACACAAATTTAGGCAAACCAGGTGGACGGAAAATTACTTGTTTTGTTACACAGTCTATAGTGGCATGATATTTTTGCAACCAGTCCATCCCCAATATTACATCAAAATGATCAATGTTCAATGGCAGTAAATCAATAAACAGATGCATATCCCCAACAAGAATTTCATAAGCAGGATACATATATGCACATGTCATGGATCCCCCTACGGGTGATGATACAGCTAGCAAGTAATTCATGGGCTCTAAGGGTCTATTCAATTTCCGTGAAAAAACATGCGACACATAAGAATGTGTAGACCTTGAATCAATCAGTACATATGCACTTTGAGCACAAATAGAAAGAATACCTGACACTACGGTCTCGGTATTTTGCACGTCTCCCGGTACTAGGGCGAAGACTCGGCCCTGCCTCATAAGCTCTTTCCCGGTAGCTTTGGGATTCGGTTTTGGTGTCACGGTTGATGCTGCGGCGCTGCCTGCAGCTTTACTATTACTCGGAGCAGTGGAGGGGCAATCTTTCACCACGTGGCCCACCTTGCCACACCTGTAACAAGCACCAGAAATTTTATAACAAACTCCCTTATGGTTCTTACCACATTCGGGACATGGCGGTATAGAAGCACTCCCTTGGCTGGGGCTATTTGTTGACCCTGTATTCTGTTTCTTGTTCAATTGATTGTGCTTGCCTTTCTTGAATTTGAAATTCTGTCTTTTACCACGCCAGTCAGACGCTGGTGTTTCAGATTGTTTCACAGCTTCGATGTTCGACTCGGCCATCAATGCTCGGTCAAGAACACCCACATAAGTCGGTAACTTTAAAACATTTATCTGTCGATGTTGCAACATTCAGCGCCTTCAAACCTTACGGCCTTTTTTGTAATCGGTATCCACCATATGTGGTGCGTATCTGGCAAGTCCAGTAAACTTTGTTTCATACTCAGCAATAGACATTGTGCCCTGTTTTAACTGTTCAAATTCAGTGACCTTCACATCGCCGACTTTGAGGAAGTACTTTTCAAAGAAGACTACTTTAAATTGAGCCAAAGTCATAACAGTGTTGTCATCCCGAGTAAGCATCCACCACCTTCTTGCTTCCTATTGCAGAGTAAAGGTAGCCAATAGTACCTTATGTGCCTCCGAGCACGGAAACACCTCAAATAGTTTCTCAGTCTCCAGAACCCACGCTTCAGCCTTTAATGGTTCAAGGCCTCCCTGAAAGGATGGCGGTTTTAGCTTGCTGAACTTCTGGGTAAGAGCAATTATGTCCCCATCATTAACATTCACATTCTGGTCCAGCTGTACCGGAGGAGGAGGAGGTGGGGACTGTTGGTTCTGTTGTTGATCTAGTCTTTCAATTATTCGTTCCAACATTCTTTCCAGTCTGGCCATTCTGGCCTCAGATGATTCAGGTTCAGTAGAAGCATTTGCATTATCTATTTCACTATAAGCAGTTATAACAGTCATCAATATAGACAGTCATTTCCTTAAACAGGTTAACACATTGGCATATAATTAGTCATGTCATAACCACACATTTTTCATGCTCATGTAATGCCCTATTACTTTTCTAGGACACTCTATAGCTCATTTGGACACGTGTGTGGGGTATAACTCGTGGTTAAGTATCGCTCTGATACCACTCTGTCACGACCCAAACCCGGCCCTATGGGTTTAGCATCAGAATCGATGTCGAGATTCTTGAAGGCACCTTAATGATAGAATAGTAAAAATAGAGTTTAGGACCTGGCGGAAGCCAATACAGTAAATACATAATGTCCATTGAGCTGTGACAGTCTGTATGCCAAAAAGATTTTTCATGCATTTATACATTCAAGCGATGCGATCTATACAAAATTTCTGATCCACGGTCTGAGGACCTAATCACGATACTTGATGCGATAAGCGGAGATAACGATGCATACAAAGCGGTGAGAAAGATGAGAAGAAATGCTAAAACACCCCTAAGCCTAAGCATGGCAACTCGGAACCTCGCAGTGAGGCACATAGGCTGGCTTGACAAAACTGGAGTCTAACCCACGCTCCTAGCTCCGGTCTGGTGGCTGAGCACCTACATATATATATATATATAAACAGTGAGCTAAAGCCCAGTGAATAACATAAAGCGTAAAGAGGTTAAGAATGAAATGTCCTTACAGTAATGAAAACAGTTCATTAAACAGTATTTCAGTCTTTCAGTCAGAACAGTTATTCAGTCATATGTGGTACATCCATTAGCATAGCAGTAAACAGTAGGTCTTAAAGACCGAACAGTAATGATGGCCATCGGTCAGTAAACAGTAATGGTTCCACGAGGGAACCGACAGAGATCTCTGTGCGATGCGATCGATGATAAGTGCTAAGGATGCCCTGATGCATTCGAAATAAAGGACATACATTCATTCAATAAGTAATTACATTTCAGTAAATAGTTCAGTTTAGTGTTCAGAAATTCATCATTTGAACATATCTTTACACAGTTGTTACTCACGAGTTCGGCTACAATATGCTAGAGCGTGTCTCTCGATCGCCAATCCTACAGTTCACAGGTTGAACACACACTACAGTTGGGAGATATCATAATTTAATCCCTAATTTGCCTCGGTGTGTTCTACATCAATATCCTCATTAAGATGCCTTAAACTAGGCCTAAGAATGCCTAGAATGGGATGAGGATGCAAAAATACACTTAGAAAACATTTTGCAAAGTTTGCTGAAAATAGGAACCTCGCTCGAGCGAGCTTCCAAAATCAAAGGCTTTGCTCGAGCGAGAAATCCTTTGCTCGAGCGGTCTGATGAAACAGTAAAAGTACTGGATGCTCAAATTTTACACTCGAGCCACCAATCCTTCGCTCGAGCGTGGCTCAGAGTAAACGTTGGTCGCTCGAGCGAGGAATCCTTTGCTCGAGCGAAGAAGCCAAATCTGGAATTTTCAGATTTGCCTTCCAAGTTCAAATCAAGCATTCTCTCACTCAAAACTCGACCTCTTGGGCCCAAATTCTGGGAAACACATCCAAATCCAATGTATAACAAGTTTCAAAGCTCAATTTGTGAATTCAAGCCCAAGAGTGAGTCAATTAAAACCATTTTTCAAACCCATTTTTATGAACATGGAGATTATGCAATATGCATGGATTCAAACCAAATTCAACCTTCAAAGTTTGTCCAAATGGACTCATTTCTTCAAGAACATGATGATTTCATGGACTCAAGTCTATTTATGAACATGCATATACAATTTTACCATGAATTCAACTCAAACTCATCCATTCAAACATGCATGCATGAATTATGCTCTAATTCAACATGTATGAACTAATTCATGACTAAATTTTACAATGGTGCATAAACCATGCAAGACTTAGCTCAAAGACAACAATAAGGAGATGAATGTCCTACCTTAGTCTTGTATTCAAGGTTTAGGAGCTCAATTATGCCAATTTACACTTCAATTCTTCAAGATTCAAGCTAATTCCCCAAGTTGAGTTCAATTCTCCCTTAATTCTCACTCTCTCTAGTCTTGGTCGGTTATGGCTCTCAATTGTGGCTGAGGGAAATGCTTTGGTTAAGTGTTTATAAGGCTCAAATAATAAAAATAACTAAGGCCCACTCAATGGCAATTCCGCAATTACGACAAACTCTTTAATTGGCTCAAATTAATCTAGTTTAAGCATACCTAATCACATTTTAGTTAAATATATCATAAAATCACATAAATTCCACTAATCATGAGACACTAAACAATTTTCAGTTCGGCCGCCGATAAGGCCTTCAATTTGCAACTTAAACATAAAAACACGAACAGATAATCAGATAATCGAAAAGATAAAAATGCAATACAATAAACATGCTCAGTCAATTCGGTTTAAATTTTCAATCAGTCCATTCAGTGCTTCAGTTGGTTCAATTATCAGTCATAGGCAGTCCAGTTTAGCGATGTCGAGGTAATTCAGTGATTTATCGGTAAACAGTATGGGGGTTGCTACAATAAGTCTGTAAAATTTTCAAAAATTTCATGACACAGATTTATCATATTTTCTTAAATTAATTTCATACTTAAATTCATAAATCAATTCCATAATCTAAAAATTTATTATGAAACTTGACTTCTCAAATTTCATTTTTTTATTTAGAAATTACTAGATTTTGTGTAATATGAAATTTTTAATAATTTTTCAAACACATAGTAAAATTTGCCTATAATTTCAGATTTGGTTAAAATTTTGTATAAATTTATACAAAACTCAATAATTGTTGCAAAACTTCCTGGATGAAGTAGACATCATTATAAACAACTTTGTAGAAGAAATTATCTCAAAATTTTGAGTATAAAATTATTTAAAAATTCGTACAACTTTCTGGTAGATTTAAGGGGCAAATAAAATCTTCAATGATCTTTTTAATAGCATAAACTACACATTTGACATACAAATCATAAATTTACATATAACTATAAATAAATTTCTATCTACAAGTTTAGTCATTTTATCCTATGAATATAATCTGAAAATTATATCAATTAAAAAAAATGAGAGGGTTGAGAGGATTTTCTTACTTAATTATAAGATTGAAATGGGATAATGAAATTGTAGGAAAATTTCAACTCCTTAATCTTCGCCTCTCCTTTCTTTCCCTACCCTAGCTTGCTCACCGATTTCCTTTTCTTTTCCTCTCCTCACTGATCTGGAGGAGCAACATTTACATACACTGAGCCTTCTCTCTCTCTCTCTCCATCACTTTATGTAGTCATTTCGTATATCTCAATTTCAAGAAGCATGGTGGAGTTATACTCCCTATATTGCATACATGCAAACATGTGACATTCATTGTCATAGAAAATTTGAAATTTCAAATTTTTTGGGTATGTTTGGTTTGAGTTTGGGAGATAAAAAATACGAAAAGTTGTTTGGTTTGGTTTTTTTGGAAAGATGTTTTGGAAAATTATTTTGAGAGAGAGTTTTGAAAAAAGTGATTGATTTGATGTGTATGAGAGAGAAATTTGTTTGGGAAACTTGTTTGGTTTACAAGTTTTGAGAAATTTTTTTGGAAAAATTTGTTTGGTTTGAGTTTTTCTGAAAACTCATTTGTAGAGAAATTTTCCCAAAAATTTTTGGGAAATTCAAACCAAACGAACCCTTTATTTTTTAAAAAATTAATACACCAAGGCTTTTAACTAAGTTATTTAACAAAGCTAATTATCATGTTGAATTCTTATTAAAACAATTTATAAACAACAAATATTGAACATTCATAAAATTATTATTCTTAATAATGTTTTTGTTAGTAATTGAATTGGGTTAATTTGAAACTAACTTATACACTAATATATATTTTAGATAGACTCTGGATAAAATTAATTAATTTATTTATGCATTTATTTTCTTTTTAAAAAATTAAATGGGGGTTCTCACACCAATGACGAGTACGAGGGTCAAGACTAGAATGACAACAACGCACAAAGGGACAAGAATTAGATTGGAGCACCCAATAAACCACATCTCTCTTTATAAATGACACACAAATGTTTGATTTCCTTACTTAAAAAGCTAAAAATAAATGTATGCAAGGGCAAAGTTGTCCATAACTATAAAGAAAAAGAAAAAAGGAATACCTATTTTCACAATAAATTTGACTTCGGGTAAATTACACTTTGTATCAAATTTCATTTTAACCCTTATATATGAAATTATGATAGTCAATCTCCTGCATTTCTTGTCAAATTTTAGTTTGGTCCTTACATATGAAATTGTAATAATCAACCCATACACTTTTGGTCAAATCGCATTTTGGTTTTTACACAAGTGTCAATGTCTCCCCTTTTATTATTCCATTGTTTAAATTTTTAACAGAATCTAGACACGTGACAAAAATGTGACTACGAAATGAGATTAAGAGAGGAAAATCATCATAATTTCCTACTAATCCACATTTTGTCCTATGTGATAACCATATGAGAGTTTCATGAAGACTATGTTAATGTGGAAAATCGAGTTTTGTGATTCCAGTTTATGCAAAATCCTAGTTCATCTTGTTAATTGTTGACAATTTGCACTTTGTTTTAGCCTAATATAGTCATAATTTAATGTATTTTTTGGGACAAAACGTGTATTGGTGGGAAATGTGAATGATTTTTCTCTTTTACTCTCATTTCGTAGTTACATTCTTATCACATGATGGATTATGTTAAAGAGTTAAACAATGAAGTAACAAAATGTGAACATTGACACTTATGTAAGAACTAGGGGTGGGCGTGGGTTGGTTGCGGCCATGGAACCTCCAATCCGCCATCCGTCTGCCAGATTGACGGATTGGAAAAAAATCAATCCGCATCCGTCCGCCAATTGGCGGATGTAAATTGAGCGGATTGGCGGATAGATGTGAATCGGCTTGGCAGTTTAAAAAAGATATTCGAGTTAAATTTTTTTTTTCAATAGAATATTTAAACTCTTTTTTAATTTAAAACACAAACAAAATATTTAAACAAATTAAAAACACAAAATCTTATAAACTACTAAGGGTGTTCGCGGTTTGGTGGTTCGGTTGCGGCCAAATGAATCTCAAACCCGCCATCCGTCCGCCAGATTGGCTGATTGGAGAAAATCAATCCGCAACCGTCCGCTCGTTATCACGCATCCGTCCAAAATGTGGCGGATCGATTCGGTTCAGTCGGTTTTGACGGATCAGTATATCTGCTACTCACCCCTAATAAAAACCAAGGTAAGATTTGACTAAAAATATAAAGGGTTGACTATCATAACTTCATGTGTAGGGATCAAAATAAAATTTAACAAAAAATGCAAGGGGTCAATTGTCATGATTTTATGTATAGGGACCAAAATATAATTTAGTGCAAAGTACAGGGGTGCAAAATGTAATTTACCACTTCAGTTTTTACACCAACATTTTCATTGCACCCACTTAAAAAATTTCGAAATTTTATTTTCTCTTTATAGCTCCCATAATTCCAAACATTTTCCCATTTTTAACTTCACATCTTCTCTTTACATCCAATCTGTGTGTGTGTGTGTCTTTTATCTCTTTTACCATTTCAGATGAGGATAATGGCGGGTAGAGAAAGGAGCCAGGGGGTGGTTGGGGTGATGGTGGTATGGAAGATGATTTTTTAAGAACAAGAATGCTTGTGACTAAGGGTGTAAATGGTTTAGTTTGATCAAGGATGAGGAAAACTTTAACATTAAACTTCTTTTTTTGGGCCAATCGATTTAGAGAGTTTAAGAAATTAACTACTAGCCCAAATAGCTAAAAAGTTGACAAAGCCAGACACAAGCAATATATCAAGCTCACCAAGCCTAAGCTTAAACCCAACAACTATTACTAACTACATACAACCCCTAAAATTGCGAAAAAATAAATTACCATCACAAAGGGTATTCAATTCCTCTCCTTAAAAGTTGAACCATAGATCTCACACCACAAAAGGATATTACACAGCCACTAGGCCAAATGCCTTGGCTATCTTAGCACTAAACTGAATCCTTTGATTTTGTTGGTTGAGGAATCAAAATCAACTATATGTTACAATTTGATTTTATAGATTTTTTAACCTAGTGTAAATGAGGAATTCATGAAAATTTTTGAAGGTTTTATAGAAAATTGTAGAGTCTCACATCAAGAATAAACGAAGAGAAAGGGTGAGAGCGACTCTATAAATGAATTCAACCCTATGTTTTTTATTGCAGAATTTGTAACATTGATTACTTATCTTCGAATATTCAAATAGTACAATATATTTAAATATAATACTTTAGTTGGTATCAATGTAAAATTTTAGAACCGAAACTAAGAATACCTTATAAAAAAAACCGAAAATCAAATTTTGTTCAATCCAAATGGGCGGTTCAATTTCGTTGATTCTTCTTACATTGAATTAGTCGCAAATGGACGGTTCAATTTGGCAGATTCTTCTTGCAGCCCTACGTGACCAATTTGAGAGGCAATATTTTATGTGATCAAATTTGATGATGTCTTATTTATTTGCTTATAGATTGGATACCAATTCAACCAAAACAAACAAGAAAACCATTACAAATTTGATGATGTCTTTAATACATTTTTTTAAAGAATAGTGCTAAAATTATAAATCTATTTTAATTTGAAAGACAATATTTTACGTGATCAGATTTGATGATATCTTTAATATTTTCTTTTTAAGAATATTGAAAAAATCATAAATCTATTTTAGGTTATAATGATTATCGTAGGAATATTATATTCACGCATCGCCTTTTCATTTCTCACATATATTGTCTTTGTGAGAGAGAAGACAAAAAAAATTATGTGCGTGTGGTTAAAGGCATCCAACCAGGTGGCAAAATTGACAAATTAGGTTTGGTTGGATTCCTACACTTCAATTTTTTTCTGTTTTGTTTTGGATGCCATGCCGCGTGTTGTAAATAATATTCCCAATTGCAAAGTTTCGAATCAATTGGCATTAATTATTGAAAAATGTTTCGTAACTCAAATTTTATGGCTCAAAAGTGGCTCAAATGGCGTCGTTTTGGCCATTTTTATGTTGTTCTGTACTCAAAACGATGTTGTTTTGGCCATTTGAGCCACTTTTGAGCCACAAAATTTGAACTACGTAATAAGAAGAATTAATCAAATTTAGGTCTGGTTCTATATTTATGATTTTTTTTTTTTTTTGAGATTTGTGTATTTAAGAATTTGAAATGCATGAATTTGGTATTAATCATGTAATGAGAAAATAAGAAGAATAATTCAAATTTAAATTTGATAATTTACCTAAAATATTTTAAGATTATATTTAAAAAATTAGGATTAATTACTTAAAAATCCTATTTGTAAGGAGTTTTTTTTTTTTTTTTTTTTTTTTTTTTTTTTTTTTTTAAGGTTCATAATATTACAATTTTAGAAAATAAAGGATACTCAAAACGTTTATACTAGCTGAGATCCCTTAAAAACACGTGCATTTACATTAAAATTTAAAAACCATCAATAGAGAAAAACGATTGAGTTCACTTCTCTTTCCATTTTTTCTAGATCTTCTTCCCATTCTCCATTGATTTCACCTTCATTCAATCCCTAATTTCTTTGACATTCAACACAATCAATAGAGAAAATCAATCTTAATTTCTCTAGCATGTTGAAAACTGTAAAATTAAAATTTCTCTAGTATGTTGAAAACAGTAAAATTAAAATTTCTCTGGTATATTGAAAATTGTAAAACTAAAATTTCTCTAGTTTAAAACCTGACGTACTATCTGGCCATCCCAGACATACTACTCTCTTGTACATTTCACTCACTTGAAATATAGAATTTATTTGTGTGGAATTACTTTGGCCATATTACACTCTTTTGATTTTTACTGGAATTTCTCTAGACACATCACAATCCCTTGAAGTTTCTCTGAGTGTGTTCATGTATGTGTATGTTCATGTGTGGAATTTCTCTCACTATCACACACACTATTTCTCTCTTGTGCATTTGATTTTCACTAGACACATTACACACTTGTATGTTGATTTCTTTGGCATATTTAATTTTTTTCTAAAATTTCTCTGTCATATTAATCTTCTTTGGCCATCATACACTTGCAATTTGACTTGTATGTAAAAATTTTCTACAAATGTAGTTAGAGAAATTTACTTGCATGTTAATTTCTTTAGCAGATTTGATTTTCTCTTAAATTTCTCTGCAAATATAGTCAAAAAAATTATATTATCTGCAAATGTAGTCAGCAAAATTAACTTGCATATTGATTTCTCTGGCACATTTGATTTTCTTTGAAATTTCTCGGGCACATTTGGCTATCAAACACTTGCAATCTGACTTGTATATAAAATTTCTCTATAAATGTAGTCAGAGAAATTCATTGATTAGAAATCAAATGAATAATGAATAACTCAAAATCAACTCCACTAGAACAACGAACAACAAACACGATCATAAATCAACTTGAAAACCTAATCCCACACTTCTCCAATTCATCCTTATGCTCGGAACTCAAAAATTCTCACTCACGAAATTGCAAAAAAGGTTAAATCAGGTTCAACTCTCAAACACTAACACATTATACGACACTCAAGGTTCTGTATGTAAAACGATAAGTTCAAAAGGCACACTCAAATCGGGCTAATGACCTGGGACATCACACTTTGCTTGCTACTCCTTATGCCATGTGTCCCTCATTTTTCTATTATAAATTGAACAACTCACTTGGTGTCTAAGCTCTGCTTGTTTCTTCTTATGCCACGTGTCTCTTATTTTTTTTATTTAAAATAAAAAAAATTAAATAAATGAGAGAAGTGAGACTCAAATCTTGAATCTTTGATCAATTAAATGAAAATTCTACTGTTTAAGTGACACACAATATGTAATAAATATTTTATTCTATTTTTATTTATTTGAATACCACACGCATTACGTGTGCCAACTACTAGTATAAATATATACCACTCAACTAACTGGTTTTTTTTCTTCTTTTTTTCCAAGAACTAGCTGGGTTGTTTTAATTTGTCATTCTTATACACTTCTATTTGAAAATTAATTTATTGACACATTTTTTAAAAGATGCAGACAAAGCACACTTTATAATTGGTTGAGAATGTAAACCATTCCTACAAAAAAAAGTGTATTCATCCCATGGTCCCACCACTCTCCATCAATAAGAAGAAGAAAAAAATGTGTTTTATTTACCCATTTCAAAAGTATATGAATAAAATTACACTTCTTATATTAAGTGGCTAAAGAATCAAACATTCCTTAAGACGCGAATTGATAATTTTTAGCCCATTGTAGCGCTATGTGTTATATTGTTCATTTTTATCCTATTATGATCGTCTAGGTATAATTTGTAAATAAACTCTTATCAATAATAATATTAATAAAAGTTGCTACTCAATCTCTACCTATAAAAAAATAAGAAGGATAAATTGCATTAATTTTCCCTTAAATTTGAAGAAAATACCATAAGTCCTACAATTTTAGCATAATTAGGTTGAATTTTGTTAAATTTTAGTTCACATAACACTTATTTTCTTTTTCATCAATAATTCATTTGTTATATGAATGAAAAAGAATCATAATTTAGAGCTCTAATCAGAGCTCCACTGACATAGCATGAAGCAAAAAAATTAATTAATTAATTAAATTAAATAATAAAAATACATGCATCACATCATCGATTGGGTGGGGCCTTTGCCCGACTCATTAGTGCTATGATTAGAGCTCTATAATTAGAGGTCTAAAACATTTTTCATAAAAAAAATTATATTGTCATCTGTTTTATACTAAAATGTATATGTCTCCTTATTTATCAATGTGCTTTGACATATAAAAATTATATTGAAATATATAAAATGTATAAATATTATGAAATATGCAAATGATAGGGTAAAGTACCAATAAATTATAAATAGTGATGTTATGAACTGTTTGATCCTCCATTTTTTCTTATAGACCCAAAGGTCCCATTTTTGTGTGAATTATATAAGGGCCAAACATAAACATGCGCTTGTTATCTATTAAGGGACAAATGTGAGTTTTCTCATAATGTTAAAATTATTAAACTTAACACTTAAAAAAAAATTCTTAATGTATTTTTTTCCCAAACGTAACACTCCAATGTAACACTCTAAAAACGTAACACTCTACTGTAATATACTAAAAAATTCTTTAATATATTTTTTTCAAACATAACAACGTAATATTACAAAAATGGGTCCAAGTTGGGAGCTCGAATTCGGGGGCACCGAATCCCCCGAATTGCCATTTCAGGTTAAAAAAAAAAAAAAAAAAGAAAACAGAAAAACAGAAAAAAAAAAAGTTGCTAAAAAAGGAAATTAGGGGTATTAGGGGCACTTTTTTTACGGACACAAAACATTATTGTACAAAAAAAACTTCTTAATATACTTTTCTCAAACGTAACACTCCAATAAATGTAACACACAAAAACTCATTATATGTTTTTTTCCGAACGTAACGCTCTAATGTCACACACTACACTAAAAAACTCTTTAGTATATTTTACTCAAATGTAACAACGTAATATTTTTAAAAACTATTTAATGTATTTTTTTTCCAAACGTAACAGTCCAATCAATGTAACACACAAAAATTCTTTAGTGTACTTTTTCCAAACGTAACACTCCAATGTAAAACACTAAAAAATTCCTTATTGTATTTTTCACAAATGTAACAATAAAATATTCTAAAAAACTCTTTAGTGTATTTTTTTTCAAACGTAACAATATAACATTTCAAAAAAACTCTTTAGTGCATTTTTTTTAAACGAAACACTCCAATCAGTATAATGCATAAAAACTCTTTAGTATACTTTTGCCAAACGTAACTCTCTAATATAACATACTAAAAAATTCTTTAGTGTATTTTTCTCAAACGTAACAACATAATATTATCAAAAAAATTCTTTAGTATATTTTTTTTCAAACGTAATATTCCAGTTAATGTAACACACAAAAATTCCTTTGTATATTTTTTCTAAACGTAATATTCTAATGTAACACTCCAATATAACATCAAAAAACCATACTAACATAAATGTAAAATTCTATGCTTGACAATCAATACTTCAGCCACCAATCTACTCAAAAAGAATCTTCCACATCTCACATTTCTATTTCCATCCCAAAAAACGAATCTGAAAATTGAAAAAATGAATCACAAAAGAACATGCACTTAAACTCAAATGATACCAAATCAAATAAATAAAGCTTTTCAAAATAATAAAAAAAAACTAATTAATTCATAAAAAAACTTTTAAAATTAAATGGATCAACATTTCCCCATTAGTATTCTAACTTTTCTAGTATGTTTTTCTTTTATTAACAATTCATTCATTAGCGGTTATTATTAAAATTTAACAGTATGCAAACGGTTTTTAGGAAAATGCCCCAACCCCAGCACCCCCATTGTTTTGTCATTGGTTCAATCAATTTATTTATTTATTTATTTCTCACTCTTGATCTCACAACCCCCCACGTGGAAGTGGGGGTGCTGGGGTCATCCCCCACTAGGGTCCCCAGCATGGTTGCGGTTTTTATATGCAAATTTTATAATTAAAATCATAAATAAAAATTTTATAAAATTTATAATTATAGTACTATAATATGGGGTACTTTACGAGTCATAAATTTAATTTTGAAATTTTTGAAATAATAGTTTCAAATTCTAATCTTTGAGATTATAAAGACAATAATAATTTAAAAGATCATATTACATCTATTTATTTATCTATTTGTTTATTATCTATTTATTTATTTAGTGTCATCTACTTGTATACCTAATCTACCTATCTATATATATTATCACCAATTATCATTGCCACAGGCCATCATCATCAACTAGCGATTCATTGGCAATTAGTGACAGTTCGACGACAATGAGTAAAAATAAGAACAATTAAATAATAATTTATTATTTTTACTAAATAATTGTCTTTACAACTAAAACAAAACAATTTCTAAACCTAATGACATGCACGCAAAAATGGATTTCTTAGTCATTTTTTTTTTTATAATATATAAGATTTTACTTTTGACATTGTCATTTTAGCGTCTAGTAATATTATAAATTCAAACTTAAATATTCAAAAATTATTTAGAAATGTCATCTTATAAATTAAATTTATTTTATACATCAATTTTACATTATATTACACAAATTTAATCTTATTAACATATTTTTATTCGAAATAAATTTAAAATAATTAAAGTGGGATTTATGGAC
Organism: Camellia lanceoleosa; assembly: GCA_025200525.1. Classification (NCBI taxonomy): domain Eukaryota; kingdom Viridiplantae; phylum Streptophyta; class Magnoliopsida; order Ericales; family Theaceae; genus Camellia; species Camellia lanceoleosa. Next base: position 131,936,932 of record CM045758.1, read on the forward strand.
TTGTTCTTTAGCATCAGAATGAATTGAGAGCTGGCTTTTCACTTTGCTTTCCTGCCGATTGCCACGTGCGTTGGTTCCCCTCCCTTGCACAAATTCAACAAAGCAAACACTTAGAATTGAAATCAATAAAGTAAACTACTGTCTGTTCTCTTTTCTTCCTTCCAATCCATTAGTATAGTATAGGTGGGAATTTTTTTAAAAACAAACATGATATTTCATCCAAGTAAAAAAAGAAACAAAATTGACAATCTCGATATTATAAAAATATACAATTTATCATATTAGCTTGAATGAATAAGAAAGCAAAGTATATAAGATAGAAACACGAGTGACATTTCTTTTCTTTTCTTTCTTTTTTTCTTTTTCTTCTTCTTCTTTTTTTTTTTTGGGTTTTTTTGATGAACAATCTCAATATAAAAAGTACATAATCAATCATTTTTATTTCTTACCTAATCTCATTATATTTAGTTAAAAATAAAACTAGCAAAATAAAAGATTTCGTTTTCTTATTTTTTTATTGTTTCTCACCATTTCTCACTAACACTTTATTTATTTGGCAGAAAACATTTGCCATATTTTTGACATTTGGTACGAAGAGAATTAGAAGGCAATGAAAAATAAGTTTATTTGGTCGAAAAATATTCTTACTTTTGAAAGATGAAAAATACTTTTAATATTATAATATTACCAATGCTACCACACTACCGTCCCTCCACCATCACTTTATAATCGCTATATGTATTAAGGTTACAACTAAATACAGGAAAACATTCCATAGGAAAAAAAATTCTGCTAAATAAATGAAGTCTTAATTTATATATTAAACATGAAAAAATTTCTCTCATTATTTTTTTTAATAAATATTTTCATCAATTCACCCAAACCAAAAGCACTCTTGCAATTGATAAATTATTTAACGTTATTGGAACAATTCTCTATGGTGCTTCAATTTGATAAATGTTGATTCAAACAATAAGATAAGTGTTCCTTTTAACAACTTTTAATTCAATTGAAGTATACTGTTGGGTTTTTGTGCATCCAACAAACAAATTATCTCATTAATTTGAATTATTCATCTTATAAGCTCTTTTAAATAGATTATCTATGCAAAAAAATTAAATTAATTATAAACACATGATAATAATACAATAGTCTTCAAAAATAATGGGTGGATTATCTTGAAACCATACTTGTCCTTTTTTAAAAAATATTTATTATAACAAATGTATTTCATCAGATGACTATGTTTGTTTGAATAATAAATTTTTTTCATGAATGATCTGCGCATAAGGCCTTAGAAATTAAGGTACTATTTCACATCCCCTACAAAAGTACATTTTTTTTATTTATCGTTTTTATCCTTTTTAAATTATATTATCTCTTTATTTTTTTACACATTTTTTTTTATAAAAAGTCAAAATATATACTTATTTAGATCATTTCAAACATTTTCTAAACAAATTTCAACATCAGCGTGTGGGCCTACCGAGCCCTAAAAATATGATCTATTGGCTTCTCCAATCGAAGAGAATCATATCTTATTTTAAAAGATATATAAACATGAAAAGTGCTAAACATGACTCCTAAATTTATTTATATTATTAGTCTGAATTTTTGTACCTCATTAGGAACTTTAGTAGTTTGAAATTTTAAAAATCTTATCTCCCGTGTATACCCATATTGACCAGACGAGGAATATCATCTATGAATCAAAATAAAAATATTTGATTTTTATCATTATTTATAATTGATTGACCAGTATTGTAATATCATTTACCAATTAAAATTTTAAAAAATTCCTATATTGACTAGATGAGGAATATCATCTATGAATCAAAATAAAATTTGATTTTTATCATTATTTATAATTGATTGACCGATATTGTAATATCATCTATCAATCAAAATTTTGAAAAAAAATACCTTTTTTGACTAGACAAAGAATATCATCTATGAATGAAAATAAAAAAATAAAGTTTACTTAGATTAACTTCACAAGAGGTTAAACCTAGTGATTTATAAATAAATTTAACAATCAACAAGCCATAATTTATGTTATTAGAGATAAATTTAAGAAGTAATGTTTTAAAACTTCTAAGTATTTCTCAATAAATGATAGGTCTTATAAGTTTAAAACGGATAATCATAAAGTAAAAGTTAAAACATTTCTCACATAGCTTTTAAAGAATCAATTTTTTTAGCTCATTTAATTTATTTCTGCATGATAAATTATAAGCAATAGTTACACCAAATAGCCATACTTAAAATAAAAAAAGAAGAAATTATAAGCAATTTATATAAGTTATACCAAACAAGCCCAATATAAATAATTAAAGTGGATTGTTCAAAAAAAACTATTCAGTGTGTTTGGTTTCAGTTTTCTAAATTCAGTTTTCTGAAAACTGAGTTTTTTATTTTTCATATTTTTTAGTTTTTAGTTAATATTTTTTAAATTTTAAGTAATTTTTTTACTTTTTTAAATACACTTTACTTAGATGTATCTAAATAGTAAAATATTTGTAAAAAAATATTTTAAAAAATTAATAAATAGACAAAAATACGAAAAATGTACTAAATTTTTATTTTTTTGTATTTTTTGGTATTTAGTGTATTTTTAAATATTTTTTTCACAAATATTATATTTTTTAAGTGTATTTATGTTAGGTGTGCATAAAATTTTTTAAAAAAAATTTGCTAAAAGATTAAAAAAATTCATTGAAAATATTAAAATATGAAAAATAAAAAAATAGAATTTTCTGAAAATTATTTTCTAAAAACTGGAACCAAACAAACTGATTTTTATTTTGGATAAATTAGCTGCTAGTCCATGTAATTAAATTAAAAAATGTCACTTCAGTTATCCTAACGTTAGTTGAGCAATTTGAATCATACACTTTTAATTTTGTTACAATATTATTTTTCTATCATGCGTCGTTAATATTTTATAAGAAAAAAAAATGTGTGAAATTGAAAGGATCAAAGTGAAATTAATTTTTTTTTTAATATAAGAAATTGAATTCCATTTTAGTTATTCTAATTATGCATATGATCTTTTTTATGTTTAAATTTATAATAATTAAGATTCATTTGAGAATTAACTTTTTCAGTGATTTTACCTTCTACAAAAAACTAAAAAAAATGTTGTATTAACTTTTTGATGCTTCTTTTTTTTCTTTTTTAATAATAATTTAGCTTGTTACTAATTTAGTCAAGGCATAAAAAAGTGACAAAAAGATCACATTCTAGTAAGGAGGAATTATATTGATATGGTGTCAATAAAAAATTTAAAAATATTATAAATTTTAAAAATTAATATTATATACTTTTTCACTAATATGTAATGATTTTTTAAAAACTACTCAGAATAATAATTTTCCTTTCAAATAAAATTATAAAAAATTTGAAAATAGACAAAAAAAAATCCCTATAAATTATCACATCACACACTCTCTCTATTTTTTTTATATATCTTTTTTATAAAAAATTAAAAAATTAATTAAAATAATCAATTCTGAAACTCATTTTAAGATTCAAATTAGATTAAATTAGAAGAAACAAAGTAAGAAACCAACGTCAAATTATTTGCCCCGTTTTAAAAAAAAAAAAATTTCAAATTACTTCTTACAGTTACAATCTAAAATAAATAAATTGTCTTAAACAAAGTAATAATTGTCTTCCGCGCTGTTAGGCTTGTGGACCTCAGTCAGGTCAATGATCCGAGCAGTTGAGTTTGTAGAATTTTTTAAATAAATTATTCTTGTAAACCGTTAATTTCATTAAATATTAATAATTATCTATTCAAATAATAATTGTCTTAAAAAAATATAAATGATCATTTTTTTAGACAAGATGAACCATCTATATTTTTCAAAATAAACATGATTTAAATTAACAATTATTAAAAGGGGCGCTGTCTTGAATCTGCGGGAGAGTAGGGAGGATTTTCTTGTACCAAAAAAAAAAAAAATGACAATTATCAATTTTCAATCAAATTAATTGTTTACAATAATTATCTGTTCGAGGAGCCCACAAATCTAACCGCTCGAACCACTGACGTAGCACTCCGAGGTGAGGTCTGCATTTCCTCCTTGCATTTCTTACTTGCAAGGTCATTAAGCTCACTTTTAGGCCCAATTTTAATAATCCGAACCGTTCATATTTTAAGATTTATTTATTATATCATATCTGTAAAAAATCAAGTTGATCGGATATCAGAAAGCATGTGTTCGGAAAACTGTTTATTAAATTTTAATAAAAAAATAGTTTTTAGATCAATTTTTCCGAACACATGCTTTCTGATATCCGATGAACTTAATTTTTTACAGATATGATATACTGAACAAATTTTAAAATATGAACGATTCGGATTATCAAAATTGGGCCTAAAGGTAGGCTCAATGGCCCTGCAAGTAGAAAATGATGTAAGGAGGGGATCCTTGCTCGAGGTCCACAAGCTCGACAGCAGCAAAGCCAGTCCAATCTTCCAGATCTCCCGTCTCCTTCCTTCTTCCAGATCTCCCGTCTCCTTCCTTCATAGGCTTCGTTTGGGAAGTTGCTATTTTAGTAGGCTATTTTAGTTTTTGACTATTTTAGTAGGCTAAAATTTTTATGTTGGGAAGATGATTAGTTTTTTTTATAGTTAGATATGATAATTGTAAGAGAAAAAGTGAAATGATTATGAATTTGATGTGATATTTTGTCTTATTAATTATTTTAGTCTATTTTATCTTTTTATAAAGTTTAACCTAAACTAAGGCCTCTTTTGGGAACAAGCTATTTTAGTAATTTTTTGACTATTTGACTAAAATATGAACTAAAAAAAACTAGTATGTTTGGGATGAATTTTTAACTTTTTACGAAAAGATGTGCAAAAAATAAGAAGAAAAGAGAATCTTTGACATTTTAGTATAAGTTGTTAACTTTTTTGACTAATTTAACAACTTTTTAATTTTTTAATTAAAAAAAAGAGTTTTCAAACGAGGCCTAAACTATTTTTTTTTTTCTTGCCAAACACCCCCATAATCTCTATTTTTTCTCCCTAAGAACTCAGCAAACAGTACTGTACAATACAGACAGACAGACACACTTTTATTTTTATTTTTTATTTTTTAAGTACATTAGAAAAATCAGGAAAAAGTATTCATTGCTCCAGGAGCAAACCTAGGTAGTGCTCCTACCTAGCTATTATCGGTGAAAACAATGGATTCCACTATTTATTACTGAAGCTACGTTTGATTTTGGTTTTTGACTTAAAAAAACACTGGAGGTAAAATTGATTACGTAAATTAATAAAATAAAATGTTATGTTTAAATTATAATTGTTATAATTTTTTTTAATAAAAAAAAAAAATTAAAAGTAAAAACTAAATAAGATTAAAAAAATTAAGGTCTCATTTGAAAACAGGCTGATTAGTAATTTTTTAATTATTTAGCTAAAATATGAGTTATAAAAATTAATATATTTATGATGATTTTTTAATTTTTTACGAAAAGATGTACAAAAAGTAAAAAATTTTTTTTTTTTTGATTTTTTAGTACAAATTATTAATTTTTTAACTTTTTAAATAATTTTTTTATTTTTTAACTAAACGAATCGCTTTTCAAAGAGATTTAAGTTAAAATAATTAAAAAGTTGAAAAATGAGATTATTTTAAACATAAATAGAATGAAGCAATGCTGCTTAGACAATGAATGATTTCTCCAGAACCAGCGCACCCACACCTCAGCACCTCCCGCAGGCTCTCTCTCTTAACCCCACCCACTCCCCCAATGCCAGTCCCCTACTCCACGTGGTCCATCTTACTAATATATACTATTAAATTAAATTCTAGTAATATATATCCTTCACCTTGCTGTTCAAAAAGAGCTTCACCTTCATCTTCACCTTCCCCTCTCTCTCTCTCTCTCTCTCTCTCTCTACAGCTCCTTTGTTTTCTCTCTCTAAAAGTAATTAGATCAGCTGCAGAGTGGTAGCGGTGGTGGTGGTGGTAGCGTTATGTCAGTGGTGTGCGGGGTGGAATGGGTGCTGGCGCTGGGTTTCCTCCGGTGGGGGTGGAAGCGTTGCACCTACATCGGGTCCTACGACAGCGCCACCTGGCCTCCTGCCACTGCCGAGGAGTTCGAGGCAGTCCCCCGCATTTGTCGCGTGACCCTCGCCGTCTACGAGGACGACCTCCGCCACCCCCAATTCCCTCCAGCCGGCGGCTACCGCCTCAACCCGGACTGTGTGATCAAGCGCCTCACCTACGAGCAGACTGACGGCAACGCCCCTCCCTACATCATCTACCTCGACCACGACCACCGCGAGATTGTTCTCGCCATTCGTGGCCTCAATTTGATCAAAGAGAGCGACTACAAGCTCCTTCTTGACAACAAATTGGGTATGCAGATGTTCGATGGAGGCTACGTCCACCACGGCCTTTTGAAATCTGCAGTTTGGTTGCTCAACGAGGAATCCGATACTCTGAAGCGATTGTGGCTGGAAAATGGGTCCTCATACAAGATGATTTTTGCTGGACACTCGTTGGGGTCTGGTGTCGCAGCTTTGTTGACTGTGATCGTGGTGAACCACCGGAACGCTCTTGGTGGTATTCCCAGAGATAAAATCCACTGCTATGCCATAGCTCCTGCTAGGTGTATGTCCCTCAATTTGGCTGTCAAGTATGCCGATGTTATCCATTCTGTGGTTTTGCAGGTAAACCATTTCTTTTCAGTTTTTAATGGTTGGTTTGTTGGTGCTTTTGTTGTAAATTGTAATGTTAATGCAATGTGGAACTTTTATGGCTTTCAGATAACCAGGGGAGGATTAATTTGCCTTCAAATCCACCTCACAAAATGTTTAGGCTTTTAGTTTACTTTCATCTTTTAATGTTTTTTGGAAACCTGCTTGTTATCCATGACATTTTGCTTAGTTGCTCCAATTAAATGAACTAACCATGCCACCTCAATTTAATGTTTCCAGGATGATTTCTTACCAAGAACACCTACCCCGTTGGAAGATATATTCAAATCGCTCTTGTGGTGAGTTGTGTTCCGTCTCTATGATAACTCAGAGACTGTATGAAGCCTTTTGAGTCTTTTGTCTACTTTTAGGTTGTCTGCCTTGTAGAGGTGTGAATTGTTATTATTATCTCTTAAACCAGGCATTAATGCTTTGGACAGCTTGCCCTGCTTATTATTTGCGGTTTGCTTGAGGGATACTTTCATACCAGAAGGTAGGAAGCTTAAAGATCCTAGAAGACTGTATGCACCCGGAAGAATGTGTCATATTGTTGAGAGAAAATTTTGCAGGTATGTAAATCAGAACCGTTGGTCAATGTTATTTTAATGCCTTATCAGGATTTATCAAAATTTACCTTGCTTAGCCCCGAGTGATTTGTGTCCATGATTAGCAAAATTTACCTTGCTGCTTCTTACTACTTTGAAGCCTATGCAATTTTCTATTTAATGCAATTTTAAAATTTCTCAGTGAGTTGCTTGGAGTTCTTGTTCTAACCAGCTACTATGTATTTCCATTATTTAAATATTTTAAGTTTCATAATAATGTCGATATTTTCTTACTTCTTCATTCAGGCTTAACCAAACTGAGGATTTTAACCAGCAGCCTGTGTTTTATAATCAACATAGAATCTGAAGCAATCAATAAAATAGACCATTTAACTGAGTGATATTATTGCTCATGCTTCTTCCATTGAGAACTCCAACTTAATGAATTTGTAACCATTCATTGTTAATGCATTCATAGGGGAAAAAAAGAAAAATAATTATATCACTGATATAATGCCTTTTTATCCTTTGTTGAGACACTTTTGGATAATTTCACCTTCAAAATACCATATGAATTTGTTTCAATTTGGAATTTATATTGGTGATAAGTATTTGTGTTATGTGAAGATTAGTGATAAATAGCATTGTACAAAATGAAATTCCTAGTATGTAGAAGAATTGCTCAGAGCATTTCCTCTTCTCAATTTTGCTATACAAATCCAGATCAAAGACTGGTATTGGTTAATACGTCAAATCTTAATTTTGTATTTAGGAAAATTTTCTTGTTATTTGCTTAAGAATGTTCAGTAGCTAAAACAATCCTCTAGCATAGATAGGTTTCCAGTGCTCAAATTCAATTGTCATATAATTGCTGTCCTTGAGAAGCACTTTTTCCCCTTTTTTCTCTTAACAAATTTGTTGGTAATTTACCCCTGAAAATAGTTATTCTTGCTCAGAAACTAAGTCCTCCGTTGATTCATACACACAGATGTGGGAGATATCCTCCAGAGGTTAGAACTGCCATACCAGTAGATGGAAGATTTGAACATATTGTCTTATCGTGCAATGCCACTAAAGATCATTCAATTGTTTGGATAGAAAGAGAAGCAGAGAAGGCTTTGGAAGTAAGTGGAAATCAACTTTGCACTTCACTAGTTTGACATCATATAATGAGGTGTATTTATACTCTTACAAAAGGATTATTTATTTATTTGTTTTGAGCAGAAACTCAAACAAATTTCCCAAAGATTGTCACATAAAGCAATTTGACAATGTTCACGTGGACTTTTGTCACATTAAGGTCAATGACAGATTCTCTCCTTCTCGGATTGAACTCTTGGCCATCAAATCTAAAATTTAAGGGTAGGCAAACTCAACCGAAAAAGATCATACACTTTACTAATTTTATAGCAATAATACAACATATACATATAATGATAGTGTTAAATACAAATATATAAAAAGCATTTGATGGGAAGTATTGGACACACATCCCACACCTAGGGCTGCAAACGAGCAGAGCCATGCCGAGCCGAGCCGAGCTTTTGAGTGTTTAAGGGTGTTTATTAAGAATTAGTCAAGTTTGAGCCGAGCTTAAGTTGAGCTTAAATAATGGAGCTTGAGCTCGACTTGTCAAATATTTGATAAACTCGAGCTCGAGCTTTAAAAAAAAACTTAAATTAATTTAATTATTAGAATAAAAAATAGATAATTATGAGCAAAATATAAAAGAATGATTATATTATTTTTATCAATCAAATATGTAAATTTATACAAACACAAACACAAACACAAACACAAACACAAATACAAATAGAAAAATAAAATAAATTAATAAAAATTTATTTGATATATTATTAAAAATAAATATTAATTTATTTTCTTGATGTTCAAGATCCCTATCGAATTGAGCTTGGGGCTACTCGAGCTTAGCTTGATTAATAAACGATCTTAAAAATTGAGCTCAAGCTCGTTTATTTAGTAAATGAACCGAGCTTGAGCTATTCATGAACAGCTCGGTTCGTTTGCAGCCCTACCCACACCCTTGTCCAAATGTCAGATGTTCAATACAAGTATTCGATTTATTTTGAAGAATTCATGTAACATAGTATTAACCTTTTGAAAGGAGCTTTTTAATACTTTTGCCTTGGATGTCTATCACGTCAAACATATTAGTGAAGAGTGTTGTGATAATTAAAGTATTAAAATTGATGTTTACCAAAGTTTCTTGGAGGCACTTTAGCTATTTTGCTATTGCAGCTATCTAGACCACCCGTGTTATGTGGTGAACCCTATAGACGCCACCTCACCACCACAATGTCTACGAGCGAACCCGTTCAAGCGGCCCACCTTTATTCATCTATACCAGTTGCCATGCATGACCCAATAGGAACAATTTCAGTGCCTAGCCTAAGCTGGAGGCATATAGACCATGAAGTATGATTGTTTGACTTACTAGTGCGCTCAGCACCGTAGTTGCGAGTTTCGGCACCAAGAAAATGATTTGAAGTATGAAAAGTTTAAGGCATGCCTACAATACTTCTCGGCTATAGACCATTTGATAACACCATTGCTCGGCACCTCATCTCACTTGAATAAGCCTATTTGCCTAGCCGTAGCCCTGCATACCTCATTCGCATAGGGTGTGCCAAGGAGCGACCAAGAGCACCGCTTGGTCACTCCCGCTTGGTTGTAGCATAGCTCGGCTTGTAACTTGGCTATGTCTCACCTATGTACTCATCCCTTAGTTAGGATTTTTGTCATTACTACCATAGCCATCACTTGCCATCTTAGACTAAGAGCAAGGCCTATGCATTCACTACTCGAGTTGGTTGGAGGATTGTTGCTTGGAAACTAGGATTAAGGGCTCATCATGGTTGCTTGACTTGCTCCCCCTTAGGAAGAAGCAACTCTTCCTTGGCTGGTGTTAGAGAGAGGACATTGACCCAACACCTAACACCTTGACACCTTGAAAGAGTTATCATACACAGTCTAAGGTATCACACAACTCTGCAGACTGCACCTCTAAGGTATGAATCCTGGGATAGAGAAGTAGACCTCATATCTTCGCTGGTCAAGAAGAGCTGGCCACCTGTTGGGTGAGTTGGTCTCTAATAGTGTTAGAGCCTATATAAGGGAGTATCCACATACAGAGAAGACACAACTCTAGTTATCATCTTCCTCTATTCTGTTGACAAGGGTGTATAGCAATGGCACTCTATCTCTCACTCTAAGGCTGCCTTAGTTATATTCTCTGCCACCTCTAATAACTCTCAATTATTGAAATCCCCACCATTTTTCCAAAGGTTTAGGAATGATTATCTCTTTACCAAATATCTACAAAGATACTCCACTAGGAAAGAGTGGTGCTCATTTTACTTGGAGCTTTTGCCTCACATGGAGGACCCACAACCTCTCATGGTGGCCGAGTGGTCACAAAGATGTTAGAGCATACACCGTTTGACATATCACCTGATAAACTAACCTAGCAAATGCTGAGCAATATCTCTCATTAGTTGGAGGTGCTACCTTACAAAATTAACAGTTCCTCATGGATGCCTAGTAGTGTTACAAAGAAGAGCCAACCCTCATGGAAGGCCATCCTGTTGGGATTGCTCTTATCTCGCCCTCAACTTCGAATCAAGTTCCTACACCCCAGGTGGCTTCCACTATGAGAGTTTCTATTTGGATGGCATCAACACTATTACATGGACTCGGGTAGAACTCAACTCCAAAAGCTAGCTCAAGAGGTGAGGGTGCCCTCACACTTATATGCTTGACATCACTTTAGTACTCAGGTGATATAGGACTTCGCTTCACATCTCTCAAGCCCAACATGCTCACTCGGTAGCACCTGCGGTGTGCAAGCTAGGGACACGCACCCTATCCATCCTCGAGCACTCCGGTTTTAATACCATGTTACACGGTCTTGGGTAGAACTCAACCACAAAAGCTAACTATTAAGGTGAGGGTGCCTTCACACTTATATGCTTGACATCACTTTAGTACTCAGGTGATGTGGGACTTCGCTTCACAGGGGTCCTACTTGGCCAAGAGTTAGATGGGGTCGAGCACCTTGAATACTATGCAAGGTGAGTAATCCAATGTGCTGAGGTAAGATACTATCCGATTAAGCGTCATTGTCTCGTCTTGGTCTTTTCTAAGATTAAGCTTTGTCACTACCTCCTTGCCCACACCATTCATCTTGTCACCAAGAGTGAATTGACCAGTTCCTCACTCGGCCAGCCGTCTCCACAAGCTCACTCAGCAGCTGCTCTCTTTGACTAAGTATGACGTCATTTGCAAGGTTCTGAAGGCCATCAAGAGTCGAGCTCTGGTTGACATATTGGCTCCCTTTCCTAGTGCGGAACACGAGCTGCCTTCAAAAGAATTTCCAAGAGAGGAGTTTCAAGCTGCTGAAGTAACCACAGAGGGAGACTAGAGCCTCAACTTTGAAGGCTAAACCACTTTTAAAGGTGGAGGAACCGGTATCATCCTACCCTCCCCTGATGGCGTCAAGTCAACTTCTTTTATAAGCTAGAATTTGGATACTCCAATAATGAAGTGGAGTATGAGGCTCTCGTACTTGAGCTCATAGCAACACTTCACATGATGATAACTGTGCATCAAAGGTGACTCTTGTAGTCAAACAGACGAACAAGAATTGTGCCATAAACCAGCCACCTCTTGCATCATACAAAACAATAGTACAGAGGTTAATGGATAAATTTAACACAGTTAGAGTCGAGCATGTTCCTCGCTCTAACAACCACCACCTGGACTCTCTGAGGATGCTAAGGTGCCTGCTAGGGTCAGTTTTTAGTTAGCAAGCAACTTACTTTTATCTATTGTTGCTCCATTGGAGATGCTAAATGCTCCCTAAAATCAACAGATGTTACATTGTTAGCTGACTGAGGCTAGCCATTTGGCTTCGTGAGCCACTACTAATTTTTAAAAAATAATAATAAATAATAGCTGACCGTTGCCTCCCGCTCTCTTTATAAAGAAATGAGCCTTGCGAGATAATGAGCTGCTTTAGCAAGCACTATCGGAGCAGTTTTGTATATGTTAGGTAGTTAGCACGTTAGTCAACTTGGGCCCTGCCTTTGCCTATGTCACACTAATTTTGAAATCTTCAATGCAGATGCTCTCTCTCTTTCTCTCTCTCCATTGGTGTGCCTTTTTCTCAAGGGTTCTAATAGGTAGACAACCATCCTAAAACTTATACCCACACATTGTTTCTAGTTTCTTATTTATTTTTCCCCCCTGTGGTTCAAACTAGAGATCGCAATGCACTTCAGCCGCTTACATTAGATAGTATAATGTATTCATTTGCATTCACATTTGGTTTTGAGTTAACCAAGACATTTGTGAAGGACTGTTGTATTTGTAACATGGGCTTTTCTAGAATTGCATCACCTACAAATAGAGATATTAGATCGGTGTATAAAAGTAAAAAACAACTTAAAATCTATAAACTTGTGTTCTTTGTGAAAACATAATTTGTTTATTTCTATAAAAATGTGGAGTTACCTAAATTAACATTAGGAGATTCAAACTTATAAAAAAAAATATATATTTATATTTGGAGATTCAAAATTTGTTCTATTCAATGCTATACAAATTTTGAATTAACTTGTTTATAAATTTGTAGATTTTGAAATTTTAATTTGCCCAACCAAACTAGACTTGAGATTCTTAGCTATGAAATGTCTGGTTCTTGGAACTAACTTATCTAAGGCCACCTATACCATGATTGGTCTTGGATGTTATAGGTAAGCAAAGTCTTAAGTTTTTACAATTTTCTGAAGAAAAATTAACCGTTAAACTTATACCTTAACACAGAGAATGCCGGAATATCACAAGGAGACCACAACAGCAGCCCCAAGAGTACAAAAAATCGAGAGGTTGCAGACAATAGAAAAAGAACACAAGGATGCTTTGGAAAGAGCTGTTAGTTTGAACATACCTCATGCTGTGACTCCCGATGAAGAAGAGGAACAGCCCTCACCAAGCAAGGAGGAAGAATGCGTAGAAGGTGGGGATGGGGATGATACTGAGTCTTCTACGAATGAGCCAAAAACTAAGTCGCTGTCCCGTGGTGGAAGAACTAACTGGGATTTGGTTGTTCAGAAGCTTTTCAAGAAAAATCAGTTGGGAGAAATGCTATTGAAGAAGGAAGATAAAGTTGCTTCAAAATAACAATTCTTCTCTCTCAATGTGTCATTATTTATCGAAAATGTCTGCTTTAGAGGTTAGCGCTTCATGAGTATTTTGCTCCTGGTTCTGCCTGAGGTTTGATCTTCTTGATTATTTTGCTTGTCGGGTTCTTTGGTTGTGATATTCATTTTTCTGTGAGCTTCAGCTTCTACATTATTATCTGTAAAAAAGCATTGGTGAAATTGTGTTCAGCCCCTGGTTCCCTACCCATGAGGGGTACTTTTACGTGTCAAACTACAGAGAGCTACAAAGAATGTTGATTTTTTTTAAAATCTGTTTGTAAAGAATCTGTACTTTTGTTATTTGGTTTTACTTGCTGTCATTTTGTCTGCATTTGTGATTTTATGTTGAATGTTTAACAAATGACAGGCCAAGGATAGAAAAATCGATCTGAGAGCCTCAATCATAGATGTTGATGAGTTAAATCTGATATGAACAAAACTGTAGAGATTTTGGTGAGGATGCCAAAGACAACAGCTTCAATCAGATGTTAGCTTCCTAAGTTTCAAATGCAATTTGAAGTAAACAGCATTCGAGATCCTGACTACAAAGAGACATAGCAACATGAACAGTAGAAATTCATTCCCAGTTGGCGGACAAGCCATTGTTGTTTACATCGTTTCTCACAAACCAATTCCATTAAGATTATTCAACGTTAGAAGGGCAGAAAAAAGAGCAATATAGCATTTATAAATTTGTTTACACCAGTTCCAAAGATACAGAAAGTTGTTACATAAATGGCACTGGACCAATGAATTTGCTTAAAGAAGACTTACCCATAACCACAATTAACTGCAGCAAAAACCTCTAGCAGTCAGACCTCATATGCCAATTTTATTGGGAAAAAGCTTGGGACCGCCAATTTAGGGATCTTGACTCCCAAATGTGTGTGATTGGTTTATGTGTGTTTTTGTTTTTTTTTCCCTCTCTCTCACATAGGATGATGTGAGGGTTGTGGGGTAGAGTTTTTGTGAGAGTGTCAATCATTGCTCATTTTATCGTGGGAGTTTGTCTGTACCCAAATTGGCATGGCCAATGGAAGGCCACCACATGGCACTATATATATATATATATATTCCTCTAGCGTGGACGGAAAAAAGGGGCGAAGCCGTTATAATTAAAATCCCAAGTCATTGGATGTAATAACTCTGATATGAATTCGAATGTGAATAGGACAATTGACATTATTTGGGTCCTACGAAGCAGGAAGCACTTATAGTCCAGTTTATTTTCTCTCAAGTTGTAACTGTCAAAAAATTATAAACTGCTTAATTTCAGATAAAGGAAAAAAAAAAATTAAAAGTGAATATAAGCATAAAAACACAAAGGAATTAACGTGGTTCATCATATTGTGCCTAAATGCGCCAAGTTACATTGTATTGATTTATTAGTTGGACAGTCTTTATATGTGAGAATCACCTACCTACATATATATAGGTGGAATGCAATCACATGAGATTTGAAATAAATATCAAAATACTTAAACCATGCCAAATATCACATTCATAATCAAGTGATTTCATTTAGGGGGAGGATTTCTTTGGTCTAAAATTTAAATTGAAAGGGCCTATTTGGGTCCGTGAGGCTTACCATGAGTCTCATTTCAATGATCCGAACAGTTTATTTTTTCAGACACTTTGTATATTTCATCCACAAAAAAAAATTAAGTTGATCTGATAACTGTAATTTGTTCAATTTATTATTTTTGTCATTAAAAAAATAATAATTTATTTTTTAAAAATACAATTAGCGTCCATTTTTTTAATAAAAAAAATGATAAATTGAACAAATTATAGTTATAAATCAACTTAATTTTTTTTTGTAGATAAAATACACAAATTATTTAATAAAATAAACGATTCAGATTATCAAGACTTGTGATGGATTCAATAGATCCAAACAACTCCCTTCCATCTAAATGTTAGACTAGAGAGAATCCTCTTCCTTTAATTTAGCCATGAATCATGAGAACAGCTATAATCTTATCTTCAACACTTTCCCTTAGGTTGGAGAAACAACTGGTTGATTGAAGTGTTCAATTTAAACTTGAAAATTGATCATCGAATGAGGGTGATTATTTGATAATTTGAAAATATAGTTATGTGATATTTTATAATAGTTTGATTAGTGAATAAGATAAAATATTAATTATTCATATTAAATAATATAAAAAATAAAAAAATGATAATTGATGAGTGAATATGAATATGTGTTGTGAAATGACGTTGATTGTTGCCCAGACACTCCATTAATTGTTGAAGTATGTACGGAATGACAGGTGCAAAATTGTTGGATACGAGGCTATATTGAAAATTATCGATGAAAAATATTTAAGATGATCTCCGACGGTTAAATAAAACAGTAATGCTAGGTGTCATAAAAAGTCTCTCATGAAAATGATCATGAAAGATTTGTGATCTTTGGATTATACTTAGAATAAAACACCACACACTAATCAAGATAATTTAAGGATTACAAATTTTTCATGATCATTTTCATGAAAAATCTTTCATGATCCCTAACATTTCTCTAAATAAAATCATCATTAAATTTGAATTTAGTGAATTTTTTTTTTTACTTTAATAATTTCATCAAATTGATATCAAAATGAGAACAATCTCAGATTTTCACTAAACTGAAGATGGATTGCATATTTCACCAAATTACTGTGTATAGCCGTTGAGTGTAGACCCACCGAACGACTGGCCGGACGTCCTTTCGGATGATCACTTGAAGCAAATTTTTGTGAAAATTTTGCACTAGGAGGTCGATCCCTTGGTCGACCACTTCCTTGTTTTCTCAGTAAAAAAAATTGGGAAAGATTGAACCAGATTTTCATTTTTTGAATGGGCTGATCGTTCGCTCGGTCGACAAGTAATTCGATGAAAAGCCAAATTACTCTAGTGGAGCAAGCGATATCAACATAGAGGAAATGGATTTTTTTTTTTCTACTCAAATTTAATAAAAAATATGATGAATCATTGGGAAATGCTCCAAGAGCATTAAAATTAAAACAGAGTTTGAATGAGAATTCTATTTAGGTAACAATTGATTTTACTTATGAATAATTTGATGTATATTTTATTTTATTTTATTTTTTATTTTTTTAATTCGTATCACATTATTAAAATCATTATGAGAACTTTAAATTTAAAACTATGAATTATTTTTAATTGAATAATATTATATATACTAATTAGTATATTAAATAGTGTATATAATGTGACATAATTAATTTTTTTTTTTTTAAATTTATAATATGATTAATAAGTGAAATCAATAATAATACCATAACTAATTGGTATATGAATCATCACGATTTTCAATTATATGTTCAGAGCAAAAGAATAAGAATTAAAATATATTTTTCAAACACTTTTTTATTCCCTATAATCACCTTTGGATCACTTTCTGAATGGAAATGTTAGGTATCATGAAAAGTCTTTCATGAAAATGATCATGAACGATTTATGACTTTTAAATTACACTTAAAATAAAACACCATACACTAATCAAAATAATTTAAAAATTATAAATTTTTTATGACCATATTCATAAAAAAATCTTTGATGATCCGTAACATTTCTCCTTTACGAAATACTCCTCAACACAGCGAAGAATCGAAATGAGTAAAATAACCACGAATCTCTCTCTTTCTCTCTAATAGAGTAAAGTACTAGCAACAAATACCCTCTGCATGACGCCAACAAGCCTCTTCAAGCTCTTCCCCCACCACCACCACCGCCACCGCCACCGCCACGCCACAGCTAACCACCTCCCTCCTAATGAACAACTTCTTGACTCTTTCCCTCTCTCTCTCTCTCTCTCTCTCTCTCTCTCTCTCTCTCTCTCTCTCTACGGCTGTGTTTTTCGTTTTTCAAATCTCCTCCCAAGTTGCCAGTGTTTCAAATCTCCTCCCAAGTTCCCAACCAAACACTGGGTAAAAGGCAATGTGCCTGCAGCTGCTGGGTTGCCTCCAGTGGGCGTGCAAGCGTTGCACCTACATCGGGTCCTACGACAGCGCCACCTGGCCCCCTGCCACCGCCGAGGAGTTCGAGGCAGTCCCCCGCATCTGCCGCCTCATTCTCGCTGTCTACGAGGACGACCTCCGCCACCCCCAATTCCCTCCATCCGGCGGCTACCGCCTCAACCCCGACTGTGTCATCAAGCGCCTCACCTACCAGCAGACTCACGGCAACGCCCCTCCCTACATCATCTACCTCGACCACCACCACCGCGAGATTGTTCTCGCCATCCGTGGCTTCAATTTGATCAAAGAGAGCGACTACAAGCTCCTTCTTGACAACGGCTTGGGTATGCAGATGTTCGACGGAGGGTTCGTCCACCACGGCCTTTTGAAATCTGCAATTTGGTTGCTCAACAAAGAATCGGAGACTCTGAAGCGATTGTGGCTTGAAAATGGGTCCTCATACAAGATGATTTTTGCGGGACACTCGTTGGGGGCAGGGGTGGCAGCGTTGTTGACGGTGATCGTGGTGAACCACCGGAAGGAGCTTGGTGGTATTCCCAGAGATAGCGTCCACTGCTATGCCGTAGCTCCTGCAAGGTGTATGTCTCTCAATTTGGCTGTCAAGTATGCCGATGTTATACATTCTGTCATTTTGCAGGTCAGGAATTTGCTTCATGGAGACTCTTGTTAGTTTACTTTCATCTTAAATATAATGTTTTTGGAGCCTGCCTGCCTGCATGTCAGCCATAAATTTTGTTCCAATTTGGTGAACTAACCATGCCACCTCAATTTAATGTTTTTCCAGGATGATTTCTTCCCTAGAACACCAAACCCCTTGGAAGATATTTTTAAATTTATCTTATGGTGAGTTTTGTTTCTTTTATATATGATATAACACTAAGACTGTTTGAATCTTTTGTTTACTTTTTGGAGTTTTCTACCTTGTTTGTTATTATCTCTTAAACCGGGCATTAATGCTTTGGACAGCTTGCCCTGCTTATTATTTGCGGTTTGCTTGAGGGATACCTTCATACCGGCAGGTAGGAAGTTTAGAGATCCTACAAGACTGTATGCACCTGGAAGAACATATCATATTGTTGAAAGGAAATTTTGCAGGTAAATCAGAACCATTGGTAATCTTGTTAGGATTATTATAGGATTTATCAAAAATTACCTTGCTTAGCTCCCCAAGTAATTACAAATCTCATAATTGATGCACATTGCAGCTGCCTTTTTTCTCTGCACAGAACTGCGTTTCAGTTTTAAGTGGACACATTATTGCTGCTTCCTTTTGGCAGATTGTAATTCAGTTGAAGTGCAACTGCAAAACTTGCCTAGATCTGCCACTCTAGAGTGTCGGTTTGTCAGCCATACCCTATTTCAATCCTATGGAAAGAGCCATACTGATATAAAATTGCGAGAAGGCCAATTTTAATTCATATTGTCCCTCTCTTGACATCTTACGCAAACCAATCCAACTCACAGAGAACTAGACGTTCAAATCAGAAAAGAGTCTCCACTTGGTCAAAAATGGAGACAATGCCTAATCGTCATCATCACGTAGACTCAAGGGCTAAGGTACAAAGCAGGAAGATGTTAGGCACCCATTTTTGCCCAACCAAATGTTGGCCTCTACTTGGTGTGGTATCTATTGTTTCTAAAGATAAACATAAAATAAGCCCAAAAAGGAAAATAACACATCATAAACATGCAATGATAGGCTAGGAAACCTTCATAGTTTAACTTTCCAAAAATAATTTAAGAAACTTCTCTTAGTTAAACTTTCTAAAAATGGAAACTTTCCAAAAAGTTGATTTAAGAAACTTCCCAAACAAATTAAGACACTTTCCAAGATCTTCCATGAAAATTAAAGAAAGTGCCCCAAAATTAGAGTTTAGATAGGAAAGGCCATGAAAAACTAAAAGTGTTCTTAGCCCTATCAAAGCAATTGCAAACAAGGCAAATCTCAACCAAACATCACAAATGTCATGACTAATGGTAAATAAAAACAAGTTCATAAATTCTAACTACTATACAAGAATTTGAGAGGCAATATTTTACGTGATCAAACTTGGAATTTATATTAGTGATAAGTATTTTTCTTCTGTCTAGGTTAGTGATAATGAGCATTATACAATCTGAGTTATGCCTAGTATGTAGAAGAATTCCTCATGGCAATTCCTTTTCTCAGTATGGCCATATAAATCCAGATCAAATGCTGGTAGTGGCCAATACACCTTAATTTTGTATTTTGGAAAATTTCCTATTATTTGCTTAAGAATGTTCAATGACTGAAAAAATCCTCTATCATAAATAGGTTTCCTGTACTCGAAGTCAATTGTCGTGTAATTTCAGTGCTTAAGAAGCTTTTTTTTTTTCTTCTTTTTTATCTTAAGAAGTTTGTTTGTAATTTGCTAGCAAAAATAGTTGTGTTTGCTCTGAAACTAAGACCTCCGTTGCTTCATGCACACAGATGTGGGAGATATCCTCCAGAGGTTAAAACTGCCATACCAGTAGATGGAAGATTTGAACATATTGTCTTATCATGCAATGCCACATCTGATCATGCAATTATTTGGATAGAAAGAGAAGCAGAGAAGGCTCTTGAAGTAAGTGGAAATCAATTTTACTCTTTGTTTGTTTGGCCACATTCTTTTTATTATATACATAAGGTGTATTTTTATACACACAAAAGATTGTTTCTGTTTTTTTTTTGCTGCCGGGTATCCCTTGTCTCACCATGGACCTTAGACACTCTCGTTGCTGAATCGAGCTCAATCAAAATCCCAAAGATTATCCCTGAAAGCAATTTGACAAATTTCAGTCTCTTGTAATTGCTCGTTTGAGAATGACATTTTTTAGTGACTTTTTAACTTCTTACAAAAAGACGTGTAAAAAAGTAGAGAGAATAATTTGACATCTTATACTGACTTTTTGGTTAAAATGTTTGGTTCCCAAACATGGCAGATACACTTTCCTCTTTGGAATGAAACTGCTTGTGTTGAACTCTTTGCCTTCTCCGTAATGCTAATCAAATCCTCTGGTTGTCATTTATGATTAAAATTTTTTAAAAAAATTGGTAGGTCATGCTTACCTTTTGATATGGTCTTGTTAGTGCTTTTCCCTTGGATGTTTGTCATGTCAAACAAATTTGTGAATAGTGTTGTGATATTTGTCAGAGTTTTTTGGAAGCATTTTAACTGGCTTTGCTGTTGATGGTTGCAATATGAATTTCATGCATTATGCTGTAAAGCTATGTGTAATCAATTTTCCTGCATTTTATTATGGTACATCTGTCCATGTCGTTATATGTAATCAATTAATCTCTCTCTTTTTCTTTTTTTTTTTTCTTTTTTTATAATAGTTATATTTAAAAATAATAGTAAACACGTTGTTTTTTGGTGATTATTGTATCGGAGAAAAACTAACAAATATTAGCATATAACGGAATATTTGTTGCTTTCAGCATAGGACTGCAAATTGGTTTTCCTGTGAGGCCTCTTTTATTTACTTGAACTACCGTGGACAATAAACTAACTGCAATAATGAACAAATTTTGCCCTTTTATTTGATATTTAAGCCTTGTTTGACATAACCTATTTTAATTTATTTTTTTATCTTTTTTAAATCACATCAATCAACATCTCCTCTCTATTTTTCTACACATCCTTTTATAAAAAGTCAAAAATTATACTTATTTAGAACATTCCAAATCACCCCTTATTCTCTCTCTCTCTCTCTCTCTGCATGCATGTTTGTGTCTATTTTTTTAACGGTGTAAACATAAAACTCAGCCACGCATTGTTTTTGATTTCTTATTTCTGTCTCCCTTTCTTTTTTTCTCCTTGGGGAAAATAAAGGGGGGAGGCCAAGCTTCTTATTTCTCTGGTTTTTCCCTTTTGTTGGGGAAATGAAAAGCAGCACCGGGGGAGGGAAAATGGTTCAATCTAGAGATCCCCAACCCAATAGCTGTTTTTATAAAACAATATAATGTGTTCATTTGCATTCCAGTGGATTTTGAGTTAAAGCCTGTTTTAAGATTCTTAGCTATGAAATATATATATATTTTTTTGATACATATTCGTAGCTATAAAATATCTGGCTCTTAACAAATTTCCGTTGACATTTGAAAGATTCTACACAGTAGCATAGATGTGCATGAATGACTTGTTTTTAAGCATATGCATATGCATAAATCATCAAATTAGTAAAAGTAATTTTTATCTAAGGCCACCTTATACCGTGATTGGTCGTGGATGTTATAGGTAAGCAAAGTGTTTACAAATATTTTGATGAAAAATTTACCAGTTGAACTTGTACATTAACACAGAGAATGAGGGAGAATCATTATGAGACGATGACAGCAGCCCCTAGAGTACCAAAAATGGAGAGGTTGCCGACGATAGAAAAAGAACACAAGGACGCTTTGGAAAGAGCTGTTAGTTTGAACATACCTCATGCTGCAACTACCCATGCAGAGGAATCCAAAGATGGTGGAGATGGGGATGATGCTGAGTCTTCGGAGAATGAGATGAAAACTAAGTCGATGTCCAGTGGTGGAAGAACTAAATGGGAAATGGTGGTTGAGAAGAAGCTTTTCAAGAAGAATGAATCCTGAGAACTACCGAAGAAGAAAGATACAGATCCACAGTTGCTTCAAATTAACAAGTCTTTTCTCCCTCAAGGTCTTTATGGATTATCGAAAATTTATGCAGTAGAGGTTAGATCTTCCACAAGAGTATTTTGCTCCTGATTCTTTTGTTGTCATATATTCATTTTTTCAGGCCTACAGCTTCTACATTATCCGCAAAAAGTATTGACATTGGCAGAATTATGTTCAACCTTCCCTACTCATGAGGGGTAGTTTTACATTTTAAATTGCAGAGAACTACAGCAGGATGGATGCTAATGTTTTTTATCTGTTTTGTAAAGAATATGTATTTGTGGTTGTTTGAGATATTCTAAATAAGTGTATTTTTTGATTTTTTATAAAATATGAAATATGAATTGGGTACGGATTGTGTTTGAAGTAATGTGGTAAAGAAATGATGTGATTTAAAAAAAATGATTTAACGCAAATAGAATAATAATTTTTTAACTTTTTAATTTTTTTTAAAGAATGACAAACAAAACCTAGTTTATAAAAAAAATAATAATAATAAAAAAAATCTGTATTTATATTATATTGTTTGATTTTACTTGCTGTCATCATTTTGTCTGCATTTGCTATTTGGAAGTAGGAAAATGTTTGAGGGCCCGAAATACTGTTGGCTCGAATGCCCCGAATGCTCAAAACGACGTCGTTTTGGACATTCTGTTTTTTTTTTTTTTTTTTTCTTTTTTCCGCCATTGTTGACCTCTGCAACTCTGAGTTGCAGAGGAAGAGGGAGAGAAAGAGAAGGAGAGAGAGAGGGAGAGGGAGAGAAAGAGAGAGAGGTCGCGTCGGCCTTCGCCAATTGCGTCGCCGTCCTCCTCCTCCGATCGTGTCGATCGCCGCTGATCGCGTCGGCCTCCGCCGATCGCGTCTTCCTCTTCTATTTTTTAGGCCCCCTCCAGTCCTTCCTCCCCCTCCTCCTCCTCCCCTTTCCCCCTTCGTCTTCGTCCTTTCTTCTACTGAAAAAAAAAAATAATAATAATAATAAAATTTGGTACATTCTTTTTTTGGTACATCGGAAAGGAAAAAACAAGGAAGGAGCAAAAGAAAAACAAAAGACAGAACAAAGCAAGGGAAGACACAGCCACCCTAGAGACGACGATAAGCCGTCCCGATCATATCTGCCACCACTTGGCTCCGAACTTCAGCGGGTGGATCATCCACAATCACCAACTGCTCCATTTGATCAGCCCCCATATTAGCAAGGAGGTCAGCACACTTGTTACCCTCCCGCAGAATATGACGAATAGTGCAATTACACCTACGGAACAGGTGCCGAGCATCCTCCACAATGCTGCGGAAAGAACAGTTTTGGAGTGGACCTTCACTAATCAAACTGGCAGCCGAAGTAGAGTCGGTTTCCACTATAACTTCATGCATTCCTTTCTCAAGCACAATCGTGAGCCCGCGGTACAAACCCCACATTTCAGCTTCAAGGCTCTGGCAAGAGTCTAGTTGCCCAAAGAAACCACAAATCCAAGCACCTGCTTCATCTCTAAAAACGCCTCCAAACCCACCTTTCCCTAGATCACCACGGGCGCATCCATCAGTATTGAGCTTAATCTTTCCTGCAGGAGGAGGTAACCAATGAACCATAGTAAGAGATTGCCTAGTAGATTGAAAATTTAAATCAAATGCTTGTTGAATTTCATTAACATAATTATATGTAAGAAAAACAGTTCGTTGCCATGAAGGGGTGATATTGTCAAAAATTGTCCTGTTTCTCTCTTTCCAAATTTGCCAAACAGCAACCACAAAAACAAGGCTCCAGTTGGAGACCACATCAGAATGAGGACGGAGATTCCTTTCAAACCAGTCAAGGAAAGACCCCTGCCTATTCCGATCACAGCCATGGCTACCAACCAAATTATCCCAAACATATTTTGAGTGTATGCAACTACGAACCAAATGTTCAACATCCTCCAGATGATGATTACATCTAGGACAAATAGCATCCATAGATAGACCTCTCAACATACGCAAAGTATTAGTCTGAAGTTTATCATGAAAAATGAGCCATAAGAAACCTTTTAACTTTTGGGGAATCTTAAGTTTCCAAACCCAGTCCAGAAACATAGGATTCTCCACCCGAGGAGAAGCAATTTGATAAGCTGTGGCAACCGAAAAGTTACCACTCTGAGACCCCTTCCAAAAAGGTGTATCAGGAAAAGTAACATATTGAGGTAAATGTATTTTTAGCACAACAGAATAAACATCTCTAGGGATATGAGACTCAAACAAATTCACATCCCACTCCCCCAATCCATTCATGAGCTTATCCACCGTATCCATATTAATGGAGTTATGATTCGGATATTGGGATGCTAAAGAGGCTTCCCCACACCACCAATCATGCCAAATGGAGATTCTAGACCCATCACCAACCCCCCATTTGATGCCTTTTCTCAATACCTCTCGCGACTTGAGGATACCCCTCCAAGTAAGGGAGGAATTCCTTCTAGAAGAATAAGTCAACAGATGATCATTAATCAAATATTTCTGCTCCAGCACCTTAACCCACAGACTAGAGTCCTTACAAAGGATCCTCCAGCCCAGTTTTGATAACAATGCATTATTCTGGAGGGTAGCCTTACGAAGACCCAACCCTCCAGATTTCTTGCTGTTACAAACAGTATTCCAATTCACCAAATGAATTCTTTTCTTGTTCTCACAGTCGCCCCACAAAAAATTACGGTTAAGCTTATCAATAGCCTTACAAACATTGGTAGGAAGGAGCATGGTTTGCATGGAATAATTAGGAATGGCGGAAGTGACTGATTGAATTAGAGTAGCTCTCCCCGTGAATGAGAGCATACTGGCTTTCCAACCCGAAAGCCTACTATGAATCTTATCAATAATAAATTGGAAATGATTCCGATTACATCTGTTATGAAGTAATGGAATACCAAGATATCTGCCCAAATCATGAGTAAGAGCAATGCCACACAACCCACTCAAGTTCCTGGCTTTGGAACTAGACACATTAGGAGACACAAAGATTTTGGACTTTAGGAGATTTAGCTTAAGACCGGACATAGCACTAAACTCAGTCAAAACATCCATGATAGTTTGACAATTCCTTTCCACCGCCTTACCAAAAAGGAGAAGATCATCAGCAAAAAAGAGGTGAGAAAAAACAGGGCCTTGAGCAGTAGCCCTCACCCCTCTCCAGCTTTTATCCTTAACTTTAGCCAATATCATATTAGAAAGCCGCTCCATACAAAGCACAAACAGGTAAGGAGATAACGGATCCCTCTGCCTTAATCCTTTCTCCATAGGAAAGTCCTGCAACTTTTCCCCATTCCAGAGAATAGATGCATTAACATTTGTAACACAATTCATAATTAACTCAACCCAATGGTCATTCAAATTGTAATCCAAAAGAGTATGGCGGAGAAACTCCCAAGACACATTATCATAAGCCTTCTCCAGATCAATTTTCAGAATCATGTCCCCATTACGCCCTTTTCTGTTCTTAAGAGTATGAACAAGCTCTTGCGCAATAATGATATTATCACAAGTTGATCGACCAGGAATAAAACTACTCTGAAACGGGCCCACCACATTAATCAACATGGGTCTAAGGCGACTAACTAAAATTTTAGTAAGTGTTTTATATAAAACAGAACACAAACTAATAGGCCGAAAATGATTTAAAGATTCAGGGTTATCAATTTTAGGGATAAGAGTAATCAAGGTATCCTTAAAATTCTGAGGGATAGTTTTAGTAGCAAAACACTTTTGAATAAAAGCACAAACGGAAGGGCCAACAATATCCCAATGAGAGTGATAAAAAAGCGAGGGAATGCCATCCCTCCCAGGGGCCTTAAAAGCCTTAATACTTTTAATCGCCTCCCACACATCCTGGTTGGAGATGGGACGAGAAAGGGAACAATTATCTTGACTAGAAAGCCGAGGATGAGGAATAGTAGTAAACGAGTAAGATTGATGCTCATCCCGCTTGAATAAATTACAAAAATAGTTAAGGACATGACTCTTAATCATCCCAGGATCCGAGATCCACCCACCTTCACCATCCTTAAGGGAAGAAACTCTCATCCTCCGTCTTCTAGCAATAGTAGAGACATGAAAAAAACGAGTGTTCCGATCCCCTTGAGTTATCCAGTTAGCCCTGGACTTCTGAAACCAAAAAAGTTCCTCTTGAAACAGAATTTTATTATACTCTTTCACTAACTCCCTTTCCAAAAGAAACAGATTATGAGTATACACCCGAGACTGGGACTTCTGAATCCCTTCAATACGGCCCAGAAGCCAACGTTTTTTCCGAAAAATGTTGCCAAAAATATTTGGTACATTCGAAGCACCCGTTTTCGGATCCTGTAGCACTACCGAAGTATGACCTGTAAATTTAACTACACTAGTACGGCAGGGTATTGGGTCATAAAGCATCTCCAATGATTTGCTAAACTTATGGGTAGTGCCAGTATTAGTTGACAGGTGACAGGTAATTAAGTTGGGTGTAATTTTTGTATCAAAATATTATAGAGGTTTAAAATAAGAGTTTTAATGGGACAGGTTTTATGTGATATGATGTTTTGAAGTTTTTTTTTAAAATTTTTTTTATTGTTAAGGTTTATTTTGAGAAGATGGTACAAAATAATTTTTTGATTTTTAATTAAGTTTTTAACTTTTTTAAACAAATGATTTGGGAAGTAATAAAAAGTGACTTTTGACTTTTTTGATTAATATTTGTTTATGATGTTAAATCATAATCAAATGACCAAATTACCCCTATTTAGTTTAAAATATTACCACTTTACCCATGTAGTATATTTTAACTCATGAAAGATAAAATTATAATTTTACTATTGACTAAAAACCACCTTTCCAAATGAAAAAAAGTTCAAAAAAATCAATTTTTAACTTTTATTACAAATCAAAAAAAAAGTGACTAAAGCCAACTTCCTAAAACAAGCCTAAATGTATTGAGCTCTATTTAAAATTTTACTTTTAAAAAATGTGTCATTTCTCTTTTTGTGTCCTTAATGGTATTAGTTTAGCCACCAACACTTATGTTAGGACAGAAGTAAAGTGTACAGTGCAAGATGACAAAGTGGATAGAGAAAGAGGAGAGAGAGTGAGAATGGCTGGACACGCACGAGTTGCACGCCTCCGATGTCCCATCAATACTAATGAGAAGAAAGAGAAAGAGTGCAAGCTTTAAATTATTTTTTTGACTTCTTTGTATTCTGTCTATACATCTAGAATAATTTCACGCATCATAAAATAAATATTATGTAAAATTTTATAAAATTAATCTAAAGGTGATTTTGATAATATTTACATTTTCAATTTTTTGTTTATATTTATAAATATTTAAAAAATTCAAACAAAAATTTGTTTGGTAAAATTTTTGATTTAAAAACAGTGGTCTCAGTTTATAAATTTGGCAAAAAAATAAAAACACAAAAAATATGTTTCCATTTTGAGTTTTCAGTTTTTTTTTTTTTTTTTTATCACCCAACACTAGCCACCACCCGCCACCATTTTCCCCCACCGTCTTCTGCCACCACCACCCACCCCCTACCACCACCTGCCACCACCACTCACCACCCACCTGCCGCCACCACCCACCACCACCTATTATCCACCTGCCATCGACTGCCACCACCACCACCACCACCACCCCCACCACCCATCCACCACTGCTTGCCACTACCACCAACCGCCACCCTTGCCACCACCACCCACCGCCCACGCCACCACCACCACCGCCACCTGCCACCCACCGCCACCACCACCCACCACTCGCCACCACCACCCATTTGCTACCACCCATCACCCGCCATCATCACCACTCATTCACCACCCACCACCACCACCCGCCATCCGCCATCCACCTGCCACCACCACCACCATTACCACTACCCACTCGCTACCACCCGCCACCATCACCCACCTACCCACCACCACCACCAACTACCCACCACCATCCACCGTCACCACTTTCTACCACCGTCTTCCGCCGACACTTGCCACCACTTGCCATTTCTCACTCTTTTTTATATTTTTAAATATTTTTAAACATTTTGTCAATTACCAAACGCGTTTGTAGTTCATGTTTTTCTAAAAATAAACAAAAATCAGTTTATAAAATTTTTGTAAATATAAACTGAAAACGTAAACGTTACCAAACACACCCATAACATACAATAAAATACTATCAATACTATAAATTAATCCAAAGGTAGAGAATTTTTATGAAGACTTTTCATAATACTTCTTTCATAATACCCAATATTATTGATACATCTACTATCTTCGTCTCAATTTGTTTGTTCATTATAAAAATAATAATAACTTAGGGCTGGGTTGGCAAGTTCAAAAAAAGTCAAAAAGTTACTAAAAAAGTTAAAAAGTTATCACTATTCACTAAAAAAAAAAATACAAAAATTAATATACAAATATTAATTTGAATGGTAAATTAATATAAAAGTTAAATTTTTTCCATCCATCAACGTACTGACGTCAACCACCTCCAATGAAAGGGGAAAATAATAATAATAATATGTGTACATTTATTAAATTGAATGGTAAAATTGAGCCCGTGGGGGCCCATCATGGGTCTTGTTTTGATAATCCAAACCGTTGAATATGTAGAACTCGTCTAGTACTATATGTTTGTAAAAAATCACGTCTATCGGATATCACGAACTACATGACCAAATCAGTTTTGTATAAAAATAAAATTAGATGGCATTATAGTTAACAATTGACAAAAACAACTAACACGATCATATAGCTATCGATATCCAATCAACGTAATTTTTTACAAGAATATAGTACTCGACGAGTTCTACACAATGTACACAATGAACGGTTCTGATTAGAAAAACGGAACCCGTGGTGGGCCCCTATGGGCCAAACAACACCGTCCAATCAAAGCCCGAAAAGGAGGCAATCTTTTCCTATGTATTCACCAAGCCGACTGTAATGTTCCCATCCGTATGGCGTACTACATATTTTCTTCTATACACTTCTTTACATAATTTTTGAATACACATTTTTTTATAAAAAGTCAAAAAATTAATCCAAACATTCATATTTTGTTCCTCAACTTTTTACTCTAAAAAGACAAAAAAATGTACTTATTTAGGACACCCCAAACAACCTCTTATTAAGGAGACATGTAATTATTATATTTTAATTTTAATTTAATTTATTTTTTCACTATTGTTTTCATTTGAATTTTAAAATGTGTTTATAATGATTTATAGGGAGCAATTTTAAAAATCTAACAAAATTTTTTAGTATCCCAAACTAGAAAGTGGACAATCATTTTGGGACAAATTAAAATGAAAAGATAGATTAATAAAATTAGACGCATGGAGTATATATATATATATATATATAAACTGAAATACACACTTACACTCTAAACTAAAAAGACACTTAATACACAAATAAATTTCACTTTTTACGCTTTTTATCATGTAACACATTTAACACATTTTAAAGACGCTCTTAATTAATTAATCTTAAACAAATTAACAATCAACATTAAACAATTCACATCATCATTAGAATTAAGGTGATGTTGCAAGGGTTTTAAACATTGGTGAATTCCCCAAAGACAACTTCGTCATTAGGTGCCTTTAGGATGGAGCTTGAGCAACTTTAAGCGCATCTCCAATACTATTAGTTATTTAGCTATCTAAAAAATATTATAATATATATATATATTTTTTATTTTGCCTATTATTTTTTTATGCTTTCACTCTAATCTTGCTTTTTCATTTGAGTTATTCATCCAAATATTACTCCCTTACAAAATGTCACAGTAAAAAATAGAGGAAAAAGATCATAAAGGTCAAATAATTTTTTGCCTAAACCTTTGAAGCTAGTTACATTTATTTGGACAAAAATACCTAATTATATGCCTAATACATTAGAGTTAAAAAAAAAAAGTCATACTACAGACATTTTAACTAACAAACATTATAGCACCGTTTGGGAAGAAAGTTTTAAGGCTTTTTTGGCTATTTTAGTCACAAAAAACAAAATAAGCTATTTTAGCCACAATAAACAAAACATTACACTACAAGAAATCAACTTTTTAGGGACAAATTTATTCCGTCCCTAAAAGTATAATATTTGTTGGGAAAAACTTAAGTCAACCAATTTTCTCCGTTGCGAGTCGCGAAATTTGTCCCAAATGGCCCGTCCGGAAAAGTCAAAACATGACTTTTAGAGACAAAATTTTGCATTTGTCACTATAAATAGAGTTTTAGAGACAAAAATATGTGGTTGCAAAAACTTTTGATTTTGAGACAACCAAAATTTATCTCTAAAAATCTAATTATAGTCCAGCAGACAGAGTGGTTATGGAGACAAAAATTAATTTTTGAGACAACAGAAATTGGTCTCTAAAAGTTTAGAGACCAATTTCCTTCCCAAAAGAATTAAAGAAATAGCTATTTTTCCATTCTCTTTTCTTTTTTTTTTTTTAATGTTTTGGGAAGAGGGGATCACTATTGTTCCAAATTCACATTTGAATTAATTTTTATGTCCATAACTACTCTGTCTATTGGACTATAATTAGACTTTTAGAGACAAATTTTGGTTGTCTCAAAATCAAAAATTTTTGCAACCACATATTTTTGTCTCTAAAACTCTGTTTATAGTGACAAATGCAAAATTTTGTCTCTAAAAGTCATTTTTTGACTTTTCCGGACGGGCCATTTGGGACAAATTTCGCGACTCGCAACGGAGAAAATTGGTTGACTTAAGTTTTTCCCAACAAATATTATACTTTTAGAGACGGAATAAATTTGTCCCTAAAAAGCTTATTTCTTGTAGTGTTACATCAAATCCATAATCATTATACTCTTCTCTCACAAAAAAAGTCAAAGTCAAAAAATCAAAAAATCTTTCTCAAACTAAACTTTTTAGCTTAAATTAAAATAATAAAAAAAACTAAAAAATCCAAAGACCAACCCACTTCTCAAACGAAGGCTGTATATCATGTGGGTTGAAAATATTCCAACTATTATTCTCTATTTTAACTATCTAAAATACTAAAAACAAATATGTCCTTTAGCTAGCATTTACTCCATGGTTTGTGGAGTCTCTTATGCGTCCGGATCCTCTAGAGTAACTCTCTAGAGTGATCCTCTAGAGTGGATGATCCGACGGCTGTGGTTAGGCCTCACCAAAACGACGTCGTTTTGGTGAGGATTTTCAAAACAAAAAAAAAAAAAAAAAAAAAAATCAGATTTTTGAAGCTCTGTTAATGGCTTCCATTCATCATCATCTTCACAACACAACCCAGTCAACTCCGCTCTTCTTGTTCATTGTTCATCAAAACGATGAAGCTTTTTTTCAATGAAATCAGATTCAACTCGGCTCCCGCAATGAAAAATCTGATTTTGAAATCTGAAAAAATCAGATTTTTTTGATTTCATTCAACTCAGATTCAACTCGGCTCCCGCTTGTAAAATTAATAGGATTTTTTTCGTTGAATCTGATTTCATTGAAAACGAAGTCGTTTTTCTTGTTCATTGTTCGTTTTGATTTCATTGAATCTGAGTTGAATCTGAAAAAAATCAGATTTTTTGAAAGCCGAGTTGAATCAGATTTTTTGAAGCCGAGTTGAATCTGAAAAATCGTTTCAATGAAGCTTCATCGTTTTGAAATCAGATTCTCTCTCTCTACGTCTCCCGCAATGAAATCAGAGAGTTATTGCTGGGATGATCGAAAACGCTCTTTTTTTCATTGTTCATCATCATCATCATCACAACCCAACAACCCAACAACCCAAACGAGCTAAAAATCATTGAATCAAAATCGTTTCAATGAAGCTTCATCGTTTTGAAATCAGTTGGTTCAGCAACAAGTTGATTTTCTTGTTGTTTTAGGTTCTTTGTAAATTTTTGGGTTGATTTTAGGTTGATCTTCTTTGTTTTAGGTTGATTTTCTCACATTTCAGTCAGATTCAGAGACGAAGGAGAAGAAGGTGGAAGAGGAGGGGTGGAACGACGTCGTTTTGGAATGGATTAATCTCAACCCTTAATTCGATTAGTGGGACAGGTGTCACACTCTCATAAATCCACTCTACCAGATCACTCTAGGAATTCACCCTAGAGGATCCCAACGCGTCTCGTATGCTTTTCAAATGTACTTCAACTTCAAATGTTAGACAGCTAGAAAGCTTTGAAAGGATGAGTCCAAAAAATAAAAAATAAAAGGGCAAATTAACTGTCTTTATAGTTTGAAATTTGTATTATTTTAGTTATTGATTTTTTAATTGTGTTATATTTGATCTTAAATTTTAAATTTTGTTTTAAATAAGGACAATTAACATATCATTGTTAATTTCAAGAGTAAAATCGTCAATTTAATAAAATATAAACTAATTTGACAAAAATAAATGTCAAAAAAATGTTTTAAATTTTTTAAAAATTATTTCTACTCACTAAAAATAAAATTATGTAAAATTGATAAAAATTAATAAAAATTACATGATTAATTTTTAAAAATTAATTTTACTTGATCACCATACAAATACATAATAAAAATTAATTTCGTAAAAAAAAGAAATAAATGTCTAAAAGATTTATCAATTTTACATAATTTTATCTTTAGTAGGTAGAAATAATTTTTAAAAATTAAAAAATATTTTTTTAACATTTATTTTTGTCAAATTAATTTATATTTTATCAAATTGACGATTTTGTCATTGAAAAATCTAATAGTATCTTCAATTATCCTTATTTGGAACAAGATTCAAAATTTATGGTTAAATGTGTCACAATTAAAAAGTCATAGACCAAAATGACACAAATCCGAAATTATAGGGACCTTTAGTGTAATTCACCAAAAATAAAATTGACTTCTTGTTGAAGCACGAAAGCCAACTAAAAGAGTAATATTAGAGATCTTAAAAATTTTATTAAAAATTTTATCAAATATTCCACATTGATGTGAAACTCACACGAGTCTTATGTGAGTCTCACATTTATGTGAGGCATTTAATAAATTTTTTAATAAAATTTTTAGAATTTCTAATATTTTTACAACTAAAATACCTAATTTGAGCCTTTTAAAGAAAAAAAAACTTGTTGAAGATGCTCCAAGTTCCAATCTTTGCATTTCCAAATGCAATTTTTTAGGTTTTCCAAAGTCAAACCCCACGTAAACACCACTATAATTATTCCAATTCTTTACTTTGGATACTGAAAGTATGGATTGTCAAATCGCGAATCAAATCACATATAAATCATATTTTTAAAAGATTGGGTCGTGAATCGTAAAACTCACAATATTATATATATTTTTTTACAAAAAATATATATACATATTTATATACATATAAAATTACAAATATAGTGCTTAAAATAAAAAAAATAACAATTTAATATAAATTTTATGTATCATTATTTCATTGATTTAAGAGGAAGCTCTAAAAATTTATAAAAAAGTAACAACCATTGTTTTGTAATTCAAAAATGCTTTAGAGCTCTAATATAGGAGTTCTAATAACTCTAATGGAAAGGTGGATCCCACTCTGATGTGATGTTTGTGACTTGTTTTGTTGTTTTGTTGTTTTTTTTTTTTGCTTTGACACATCATTAGAGCTCTATATTTAGAGTTCTGTATAATTTCCCTTTGTAATTTTTGTATAGTGTTCTCATGTCGGGTCAGTCACTTTTTTATTTTTTTGACTTTTTCATCACTATTAATTCATAAGAATATCTACAAAATTTTAAAAAAAAATAAAAAAAATTTCACACATAAGAAAATAATAAACAACTAGACAATAATGATAAGTGAGAACCATTATAGTGAATAAAGAATCAACAAAGGCCTATTTTGGGAAGTGGGTTATAATCCACTTCCTAAATTATAATCCACTTCCTCTCTCACTAGCAGTTTTTTACCAAAAAATTGATTATAATCATCTTTCCAAAATAACTCAAAGAATCAAAATTAATCAAATATGAACAAATATATAATTTCTATAAACCATTATATATTAAAGGAGGATAGTAGTGTGAAACCTTACAACAACGTTAAATAAATACCCATTACTTTAATGTTTTCTCACCCACAAGAAGACCCCACAAGAAGACTTTATGGTAAAAAAAAGCTGACTGATAAATTAATCTTTTGAGTATCGAGGGAAGACTGAGCAGTGAAACCAACCACGAGTAGAAAAAGACAATTTTTAGCTATTTCTTTACACGCTTCAGATTTTTCACAGGCAAATTCGAAAATCTTCTTCTTCGAACAGGTTTGTCTCTTTTTTTTGATTTATCTCTCTCTCAGTCAAGCTTTAGCTTGAGCTTTTTATCTGTTCTTCGAATAATTTCTTTTATTTATCATTCCTTTTTTTTTTTTTTTTTTTTAAATTAAAGAGGTCAAACAACATCGTTTAATAGATCTAAAAATTTAAATCGTAAATATCGTACATATCAAGCAATTCTCATCGATTCCTACTTCGAATCGCACAAATCCTTTAAATTTACAATTCAAGTACTCGATTCAAATCGTTCTATAAAAAAATCATATCGAATTGTACGAAACTGTATCGCGAATCGTACTATTCAGACAACCATGACTAAAAGAATGAAGCCACAACGGAAAGAATGATCTACTAAGCCATCATGGGGAGACAATTCAAAGGGTGCCTTTTGAGCCACCCTTCAAACCTAGAGGATAGAAACATCCGTCTCCTTGCGAAAATATCTAGTGAGTATTGTTCTTATACAAATAAGATTTGACCATACCACAATAATAATAAGATTTGTATATTATTATATCAAATAAAAAATGCAAAGCATCCATCATCCAACAAGGGGAACAAACCACTGAAAGCAGTCACCATCTAAAATTTTTGTACAGCCCAGCATTGCAAATGACTATAACCAACATTATTTGCAATTCTGCAGAGACCTTAAAAGGTTTCTTTATGTATGCATAGCGTCTGCATGATAGTTCTCCAGTTCCTTGTCAAGTTCATCATACGTCTTCTCTACAGCTTTCTTCCTCCCACCACCACCACCACGGCCTCGCCCACCAGTACGGCCACGGCCACGGCCATTCATCAAATCTCCACGGTTCCTCTGACTGCAAAGAGACAAAGCAACATGTGAACTAAAGCCCTGTATATGAGTTACAATTGATACACTAGAAATCATTTCCAGTAGCACAAGGTATTAAAAACTTGGTCGTAAGTTCGAGAGCCTAAATGCAGCTATTCGGAGCAAATTATGCTAAAAAGTTATAAACCCAATCTACCCCGGCCAGACCCCATCCAATGGTAACTAAATTGGGTGTACTTTACTTAACAGATATTACAGTGAGGGGGAAAAATGATGAACATGCAAGCATGCTAATCATATAGAGGTTCTTACAGATACTAATTAATTCCAACTCACTTATACTTTTTCCGCTTATAATATCCAGGCAAGATGACTACCAAGAAAAATTGAGCTCATGAAAATTAAGTCACCAAAAAAAAGATACCACAAGGGTTACACTTAACAGCTTCCTAGAAGTATGGATCTTACGCTACAAACCAACGAAAAAAATTAACAAGTCCAATGCTGGAGAGTATTTAAAAAATAAATTCAACAAGCTACACACCCATGAACAAGTTTCAAATTGAGTAAACCAACACTCAGCTTAGCTTTAAAAACCAGTTATTTAAACCCAAGCCAAACTAAACTTAGATCATCCCATTTTTGTTTAACCCAGGCCTGTACACTGCATGGCAAATGTGTAGAAAAGAACTTCTCATACTTCAAAAACAAAAAGTAGTTCATGTTCACGTTCTTTCTCACATTCAATTCCATTAATATTACAGAATGTTATAAGGGCAGAAAAAAGAGTACTACAGCATTTAAAAACTTATTTACAACAGTTCAAGATAGCTCCAAAGAACATAGAAATATTATGCATACAGAGAGTTCTTCCATAAAAGGCACAGAACTAAGGAATTTGCTTAAAGAAGCCTTACCCATAACCGTGATTAACTGCAGCAGAGCCTCTAGCATGACTTCCTGGCCTGCAAGACATCAAAGTCTCAGTAGTGTAATTGCTACAACAGTAAATGCAGATTAATTAAAAAAAAATGTTAACAAATAAACAATAGCAGTTTGAGATAATAGGCATTCATCCCAAAGCACTCGGTTTATTGTTCTCTATACAAGAATAGAGACCATTGTAAAAAAAAAGCTCACAAATAAATGAAACCGGGGTATCAATTTTTTTTTGTCAAAATCACCACTACTGTATACAAATTGATCTTTAAACAATAAACGTCAATTGCATTTTCAATAAAAAGAACAAAGGGACAACTCTAAATCATTCCTTTCTTTTTCCTTGTAGACAATAATGAACCCCACAAGTACTAATGAAACCAAACAATGACGGAAACACAATCTCACTATAGGAACTAACAAGTAGACAACTCAATGGCAGAGCATAATAAAAAGTAAAGAAAACAGATGCCCATAAAAAAATGACAGCCTAGTGCACAAGGCTCCAACTAAAGCAAGATCTAGGGACAGCAAAAAGTACGTAGCACTATCCCTATTTGTTTAGATTTTTTTCCTGACTTGAACCCGAGAAGTTAGAAACAACAAACTGCAATACGTCTCCTGCAACTTAAAAGTTAAAACTACAGTAGAACATGAATTGTTGCTTACACCACAACGATATGAATTTATTAGCTAAGCTTGAAGAGTGCTAAAACAAAGTTCACAGTAAACCACTGAGTTTGAATCAGTCCCTAACTCCCCTCAAGCAAGATAGGAAAATATTCGACAGCATGGATAATATCCTGAAGTTCTGAACCTTTGATCATCAGCCAAACAAGTGTTACTCAAACCTCAGAGGGATGAGCTAGTCATTGACTTGCACTTAATTGTTTTCCCTTTTTTGTCAATGTTACATTTACCTGCTAGTTTGTAAATTTAAGCCCAACATAAATGACTGCCAAAAAAAAAAAAAAAAAAAAATGAAGGCTAGATAATGATAAAGAAAAAAACGAGAGTGAGAGAGAGAGAGAATACATACATCATAACAACTCTCCTCCTCCTATTTACACCTCCAACTACATTGACATGAGCCGAAACTGGAATCTCTGAGTGGGTGCCTATTATTTCAACCTTCATAGGTTTTCCATCCAATTGTACACTGTTATATCGCTTAAGAGCTCTCAATGCATCACTTCTTCGGGCAAATACTACTTCGGCTGAACCCTGTAAATAAGTGAAGTTAGCACTATGCAACCCAGACCAGTTATAGTTATAAAACCACAAAGTCAAACTAAAATAATCATGTGACTGCAACACTGACATGATGTGTGTGTGTGTAAGAGAGAGAGAGAGAGAGAGAGAGAGAGAGAGAAGAAACCCATGATCGCCCAACTATGCAACTATCCCAACAGGGACGACCAAAGCATGTCCCACCAAACAAACCAAATCCAGTAGGAAGAACAAGAAGAATGTAAAGCAACAGCAAGACGCTAAAATGTCTGCACTACTTTTCATAAACAATACTTTGGCATGCACTTTCCAAAAATCAGAGATGCATTTAAAAGACATGCCAAAAAAGTCCCATCTTCTGTAGTCCACCCACCAATTTGTTAATGTGTTGAAAAGATCAAATAAACCCCACAATTCACAACATCGTCATGGGAAACAAACCGTTCATCATGTCACCAAAAGGCACGCCTTTATTACTGATAAGAACATCAACAAGGCTAAACCTCAAGGTGGTGTATTGAGGGAAGACTCACCAGGTTACAGGTGCCCCCCATGGGCACATCATCAAAAGTATTCCACTGGGTATATTAGAATATCTCAAGTGGGGTGCTAGAACATATGCTAAAGCCAAATTGCAGCAAGACGTCTCCAAAAACCTCTCCAATAGTATTCTGCCATTCTTCTTGCCAAATAATAGCATTGCCTAAATTTGGCAAAGTTTTTTCTCTCCATCTCTCATGATAGGACCCACAAACACCATTTCATTCGGTATTTTGTGAGAAATTGAAGAAATGACATTTACACCATTAGAGTAAAATTGCCTTATTACAGCATTATATGGCACTGTAGCATGCCAAAATTTGGTTGACATTTGCCATTTTGGTATCAACCACTAAAGATGCTCTCTCTCTCTCACACACACACACACAGAGGAAGTGCTGATAAGGATACAACTATATGACAAAACATATAAAAGTAAGATACGGATACGACAAAGGCTACGTTTGTAAATATATATATGAATATAATTTTTAATAATATAGTATGCATAAAAATAAAATCAAAATAAGAGTTCATTTATTTAGTTAATATCAGATATTGATTCAATGCATGGCAAATCCAAAAACAAGCTAAAGATATTTGTATAAAGCTAAGAATATTCAATGTCAACTCCTGCTTATTTCTCTTCTTTGAAGAGACCTACAGAGGCTAACGGTGCTGATTCATTTTTTTCCATATCTTTGTCTTCGTAGCAGCTAAAGTTTCTTCTTTTTTTCTTCATTTGATCATTCTACAAGAACTAAAGTAGCAAAATATGCTAGGTACGTTTTTGCTTGCATTAAATTTTGTAATTTTACATTTCGAACCCTATTAAAATCTTTAAAAAATTATGTTTTAGCTCTGGTTGTATCCTGGACGTATCTTTCCCGTATCTTGAACATATCAATGTATCCTTCCCACATCCAAGATGTATCCGAAATTGAAAAAATAAAAAATAATTTTAGGATACTCTTCGGTTGTATCTAATACGTGGCCTCATCTCTAGAAGCCCAGCTCGCAAGGCATCCCTCCCTTGGTAGGGTTCCAAACCTCGCCTCGCTCTTGTGACATGCTATGTTTCCCCTGTCCATTCCCATGTAAAGGGTGAGGAGTCCCATGCATCAGTTTGTGGATCGTGGTGTCACGCACTAATCCCTACAAGTGCATTCGGCCATATCAAATGCATATCCGTATTTAATACATATCCGAGACGCGTACATGAACTTTTTTGGAGTATCCATGCTTCATGGCATATATATAATAGAGAAAGAGAAAGAAAAAGGGAGAAAGGGAGAGAGGGAGAAAGAGTGACAGAGAGAGGCGATCTAAATCCTCATTTCCAACAAGATATAGAAGAAGAATAAGTGATATTTTACTCAGTTCTACCCGTGAGTGAAGATATGAAGCTGAGACAGATCTGACACCACTAAAATTCCATGCAACGCAGCATAATAATCTTCCAAAAGTAAATTCTGAGATTGGAGATGCATTCTAATGAATTTGTTTTGTTTTGTTTTGTTGTGTAGCAATGCAAAATTTAAATTCCTGGGAGAAGATTTGCACCAAGTCAACATTGAGTTCAAGCATATAGCCATTGTCTAACAAGTTCAATTTAAACAAATACATACGTTTCCAAAGCACTAACTAGATAATGACAAGACATCGAGGAGAATCTGGTGTCACACAGTGACACAGGTACCTAGCTCCATTAAGATGACAACATGGAAGACACAATTCTCCATAATGTAAATACCAAAAAAGTGGTATTACATAAATAAGATGCATCCAAAAACTATATAATGGAGAATTGTTCACAGAGAGGTCAGTCAATGCAAAACATTAACACTCAAATATATGGGAATTGGGTATGTGAAATTTGTTTGAATCCAATGGCAACCCAAACACTCTCGTTTAGTACCTCAATTATGTTTTTACAACTTTGTACTTCTTCCGTATTTTGATGGCATTTTAAGTTCACGCGGAATAAGAATTCACCCCCAAAAATTATTATGTGCATAAGCTTCTCTCAGGTCCCTTAGCAAATGCCTACATGCTTTCTTAACTCCATTGGATCATCTCTCCATTCACTTTATAGCATGCCTACTTGATCAAGCAGATATGCTAACAGGAGTAGAAGGGCAACAAAACCGCCTCAGCATTTACCATACATAACGTACACTCATGAATAGCTTGCATCCTCTCCGCAGCACCCCCCAAAGAAAACCCAAAAAGAAAAATGAAAAATGCATTTTGACCAAACAAAGAGAAACAGTATCCAAAACTTAAGCATTTAACAAGTCATACTATAACAGAATAATAGCATAGATACTAAGCTTGAACACTTACACTTGAGCGACCATTTT
Organism: Camellia lanceoleosa; assembly: GCA_025200525.1. Taxonomy (NCBI): domain Eukaryota; kingdom Viridiplantae; phylum Streptophyta; class Magnoliopsida; order Ericales; family Theaceae; genus Camellia; species Camellia lanceoleosa. The sequence goes on from CM045758.1 coordinate 131,977,177, forward strand.
TGTCATAATGAACTGCATATCGTTTCAGTTTTCCAATCTCAGAGAAAAGTTCCTGAGTTGCAAGGCAATTTCCAAAACAGAACTTAAGAAATCCATTACAAAGACACATCTACGGCAAAAATGTATGGATAAAATTGTACCCTTATATCTTCATTGGTCACTCCAATGTCCAAGTTCGAAATAAATAACTTTGTGCCATTTTCAACTCCAGTTAACCCAGCAGCTCTAAGGCTGTCTGCGAACAAATCATGCCGCCATGGAAAACTCTTTGCTCCGCGGAAAGACTGATGCAAGCATATAGAAAAAGCAATCCAGATTTGGAAATGTCAGCATAGGACCATAAAGTACAATAATTTACCATTCTTCAACAGTAAATCAGACATCAGCAAAAACTTCCATGACATCAGCAGCAGAATTCAGACATGTTGAAATGCTCAACAATGAAGTAATCTAATATCCAGGAAAAACTGAGCTACATAATGCGGATTCTAGATGAGAGTAGAGGATTTGACCCACTGCATATAAACAAGCACTATGCTACAGGTAAGCTCCAGCTCTGAAGTTCAGCGAAGGAAGTTCCTTTGCTTAAAAGGCCATGATCTAAGGTAGTAACTGAGAATCTTTCTCCAAAGAAATTCCACATACAGTAAGAGGATCCACCATAAACTCTCAGTCTAGACAACCAGTAATCACGGACTAAAGTAATTGCAACTAAATAGTAAGGATTAGGGAATGTGTAGAAATTGGAACCCCACTAGTAGTTTGGGAATGTTATAATGGCGAGAGCTCAACCTCGAATGCTCAATTATTGAAGCTCCTTTGCGAAAGAATGCTGTGAAGTAGCAATATAACTCAATGAGGCCACCATTGAACTTTCCAACATATATGAATGAGATCCATCACAAACCCACGATTACGAACAAACCATATGAAGATATCATGGTACAAGTACACTGTAAGACAATAGTGTTTCTTGTGACTGAACCAAAGTGAGCTTCTCCATTACCAAAAAATAATATCACAGATCCTCTCAAGTTTAGGTTTCTAAATAAATTAATTAGAGAACCATAGAAGTTTGAACCCCACAAGTTGTTAGGAAATGTTATATTGGCGAGAGCTGAAATTCGTAAGTTAAATTATTGAAGCTCCTTTGCAAAAAAAAATGCTATGAAGTAGCACTATAACTCAATGATGCCACCATATATGAATGAGATCCATCGCAAACCCACAATTAGAAACAAACTGAGAAGATATCATGATACACGCACACTGTAACGACAGCACTCTTCTCGTGGCCAAGCCAAAGTGAGCATCTCTGTGACCAAAAATAATGTCACAAATCGTCTCAAGTTCGGGTTTTTAAAACAGTATTAGAGATCCTTGTGTTTTGGTTTCTATAGCATATGAGATTTGCTAGCAAATGAATAAGACATCCATGGTTTCAAGCTTGCCTTGGCAATGGCATTAGATGATGGCTGAGCATTCACCCTGAGTGGACCTCTGTGTGGTCCTCTGTGCGGTGCCCCTGTCATTCCACCTTTGAATGACCCTCCTAGTCCTCGACCACGTCGGGCCCTACCTTGTCCTCTACCTCTCCCGCTATTGCGCATGTGATTTATCATGTCATCAAGTAACATATCCGAAGAGGGCATTTAAATGCAGATTACACAAACCTCTTCCAAAGAAAGTAGACCTGTCAAATAACCAAAACGAAGTAAGTAAACATCCATGAATGGGCAATACTGTCTTGGAGAGGGCTAGGACCAAAACATCTCCCATTCTCTCATGTATCAAAATTTCAATACCATCAAAAACATTGAAACAGAACAGTTAACGCAACACAAGACCGAATGTGTTTTTGCATCTGCGTAACCGATGACATTTATTTACATAGTAAAATGCAGTATGATTATATATATATATATGTGTATAGGAGGAATATTGATATTAAAAATAAAAAATAAAAAGAGACCCTTTTCAAAGCAAACAAGGTTAGTCAACTTAATGGATAGTTGATCCATAAAAATCCTTTATGCTCTATTTGGTTCATCGGAATGAGATGGAATGGAATGGAATGGTGATTCCTTTTGTAGGAAAGGATCATTCCCTTAACATAGTGAACACAGTGAAAGATGATTCTATTTGTAAGGCATTTGTCATTATATTTTTAGTCTAACCAAACATATAAATGAATATTTTGATTATGATAGAATGGCCATTCCATTCCGATTCATTCCAATGAACCAAACCAAACACTACCTTAGTACCATAGGCATGATTAGTAATTGCCTAGAAACCTTTAATGACTATGTCCCATATTCCCATATACGAATCGGAGAGAAAAATGCATTAAAAACACCATTTTAAACAAGACAAAATGTCATCCATAAAGGTCATGAGGTAAAAAGGCATAACTTAATGATGCCAACGGCAGACAATCACACGCAGATGAAAAACTTTTTATGCATGCAATTCTAAAAGAAATTTGCTTGTTCAGGAAAACAGAATAAAGGAGGAAAAATGAAAAAGAAAGCTTGTACATCATGCCAGAAAACTAGTCTGCCTTTAATATATTTAGGATTACAGTGTTTGCCAATCTTGAGAAATCAAAAACAATTTCCCTGAACAAAATTGCTTAATATTTCCAAAAGGATAAGCAGCTACCGGTTTGTACAAATTAATTTCTTAGAACAAAAACAACAATCTCAATCCTTTCATCAAATTAAGAGAGGGTTAATTTTTAATTTTTAATTTTATCAAATTGATAACTCCTCAAATTTGAGTTTGATGAAAATTTAAATTATGAAGCATTGAAGATATTTTTTTTCATCAAATTTGATGAAAAGGAAAATTTGGTATAAGAGGGGAATTTTCAAAAAGATTTTAAGGAAAATTTGATGAAAAGATTAGAGTAGTTCATATCAAATCAGATTGTTTACTCAAATTTGGAATCAAATTAGATGAAAAAATTGTTGAAGGGGTAGAGATGGTCTTGTATAATGAATCTACAACACAGAAACATCACATAGACAATAAATATTTGTACACGTATACAAAAACTATATATACATACATATAGAGGCGAAGGAGAACAAGGTACCTAGAGATGATCCGCGATATGCAATAACAAATCTGCGATCTCTCTGTAAGAAGGGAGGAGAGAGAGGAGCTTCAAATGGGAACTTTTGGGGCTTGCGAGGAAGAGAAAACGAAGATGCTTTTTCGATGAGATGACTCGAATTTTTGTCTTTTATTTATGGGTCTGATTTTGTCTGTTTATTTATTTATTTTTTTGGTCAACATACGTAGCAGGGTGTGCAGCGTATATATCGATCCTGATGGATTGATTAAATCGAATTGATTCGTCACATTTTGAATGGATACGTGATGATGAGTGAACAGTTACGAATTGGTTTTCTCTAATTCGTCAATTTGATCGACGAATAGCGGATTTGAGATTTCTTTGACCGCAACAAAACTGCCAAATTACAAGTACCCTTAGTAGTTGGTGTGTTTGGTAACGTTTACGTTTTCAGTTTATATTTACAAAAATTTTATAAACTGGTTTTTGTTTATTTTTAGAAAAACATAAATTACAAACACGTTTGGTAATTAACAAAATATTTAAAAAAATTTAAAAATATAAAAAATAGTGAGAAATGGCAAGTAGTGGCAAGTGGCGGCGGAAGACGGTAGTGGAAAGTGGTGACGGTGGGTAGCTGGTGGTGGTAGGTGGTGGCGGGTGGGTGGTGGCGGGTGGGTGGTGGTGGTAGTGGTGGTGGGTGGTGGTGACGGTGGCGGTGGCGGTGGGAGCAAGTGGGTAGTGGTGGTGGTGGTGGTGGTAGTGGCGAGTGGTGGGTGGTGGTAGCGGTGGTGGTGGTGGGTGGGTGGGTGGATGACGGTGGCGGGTGGTGGTGGCAGGTGGGTGGCGAATGGTGGGTGGTGGCGGGTGGGTGGTGAGTGATGATGGTGGGTGGGTGGGTGGTGGCAGTGGGTAGTGGTGGTGGGGGGGTGAATGGTGGTGGCGGGGGGTGAGTGGTGGTGGCAGGTGGTAGGTTACAGCAAGTGGGTGGTGGTGGGTGGTGGTGGCTGGTGGATGGTGGTGGATGATGGTGGTGGTGGTGGTGGTGGCGGGTGGGTGGCAAGTGGGTGGTGAGTGGTGGTGGCAAGTAGGTGGCGGGCGGTGGATGGTAGTGGCGGGTGGATGGCAAGTGGGTTGTGGGTAGCGGTGGTGGCGAGTGGCTGGTGGGTGGTGATGGGGGGTGGATGGTGGTGGAGGAAGACGGTGGTAGAAAATGGCGGCGGGTGGTGGCTAGTGTTGGGTGGTAACCAAAAAAAACTCAAAACTCAAAATGGAAACACATTTTTTGTGTTTTCATTTTTTTGCCAAATTTATAAACTGAGACCATTAATTTATAAATAAAAATTTTTACTAAACAAGCTTTTATTTGAGTTTTTTAAATTTTTGTAAATATAAACAGAAAACTGAAAATGTAAGTGTTACCAAACGGCTCTAGATTTTGTGTTTTCAATTTGTTCACATATTTTTTTGTATTTTCAATTGATAAAAAGTTTAAATATTCTGTTGAAAAAAAATTTTCAACTTGAATATATTTTTTGGTTTTTAAATCTAACTCTAAAAGTAATAAATAGAAAATATGATATATGTTTATTGCTTTTTGTTTTCAAAAATAAATACAAATGTAATAATATAGAGACATACAATCTCTACTACTGCTCTGTTCATGATTTTGGTGGTTTGAATTGTTTTTATATTTTAAGAACTATATATTGTAATACTTTATGTGGATGAGGCATGCTGTGATTATAATATGTGGATGAGGCATGCAGTAATTGTGATATTTTGAAGTTTCAAACTTTATTTCTTTGAATGAGGCATGCAGTAATTTGTAATTTTAAGTCATTGACTGTAATATTTTTTTTTTTTGAGGAAGTGCACAAGTTAAACTATATTGAAAATTATAAAATTTCAAATCGCCAAACCGATTCGCATCCATCCGCCAAACCGCTCAATCCACATCCGCCGGATTGGCGAACGGATGCGAATTAATTTTCTTCAATCCGCCAATCTAGCAGACGGATGGCGGATTGGAGGTTCCGTGGCTACAACCGACCCGCGCCCACCCCTAGTTCGTAAGTTAAATTTGTTATTTGATTAATAAAATTTGTTAGCAAAGTTGGCTGTGCCTAGTTTTTCGTACTTTTTGAAGAGGTTTAGTTTTTTCGGGTACAATAGTTTTATAGTTTGAACTTTCGTGATTCTGAATCTGATTTTATAAGTATAATGTGAAAGAATAATACTTGGTTGCTCGAAATTGTTGGCTCGAAATTGGCCCTAATACCCAAAACAACGTTGTTTTGGGTATTAGGTTTTTTTTTTTTTTTTTTTTTTTCTTGCTTTTGATTTCACATACAGAAGAGAACAGAGGTGAGAGAGAGAAGAGAAGAGAGGAGGAAGAGAAGGAAGAGAGGATGAAGAGAAGGCGGCGTCTCTCTCTCTCTCTACCGGTGGCGGTGGCGGCGCCGGTGGGTATCACCGTCGCCTCTTTCAGACTCTACTTTTTTCTTTTTTTCTTTTTCTGATTGATCTGGATCTGGATCTGAAGATGATGATGTTGATCTGGAGATGATGATCTGAAAAAGATGATGATGTTGATCTGGAGATGATGATCTGAAAAAGATGATGATGTTGATCTGGAGATGATGATGATGTTGATGAAGATGTTGATTTCATTTTCTCTATATATTTTTTTTTTAGTTGTTCTGGAAAAAATTTGTTGATGATGATGATGATGGTGATGATGTTGATGAAATTGTTGATGATAGTGATGATGTTGATGAAGATGTTGATTTCATCTATTTTCTCTATATTTTTATTTTTATTTTTTGTAGTTGTTCTGGATCTGGAATTAGCTATACATATTTGAGTGAATGCTTTACATCATCATCATCATCACCATCACCAATTTTAGTTGTTTTGGATCTTTAATTTCAGCTTTCTTCAACATCATCACCAATTTTTTTTTTTTTTTGATGCCGAAACCCAGATTAAACATCATCTCCTTGTATTGATGTCGAAACTTAACTCCTTGTTCTTCTCTTCTTCTTTTTCAGCTTTCTTCTTCTTCTTCAGTTCAGAAAAACGCAAAAAAAAAAGGACACCAAAATGACGTCGTTTTGGTGTCGAGCCATTCGAGCCATCAGACTTTCGAGCTACCAACCGTAATTGAATGTGAAATAGAAAAAAATATAAATGAGAGTTTAAATTCTGTAAATTTTTGAAAAATTTATTTATTATTAGAGATGTCAAAAATAAACTGCATTGTTAGATTTTATAATCACCACCTAAATATTTTTGGAAAATTTAAGAAACCTGTGACTCGTACCAAAAGTCACTTGTCTATTATAACCAAAGTGTTTTGGCTCGGAAACTTAAGTATGAGAGGGGAATGTCATGAATTGAGCACCCCACTCACTTGACCAAATATCGGTTTCTACTAATCATGATGTGATTTTTATGTATATTATATACTTTTATTATTATTATTATTGCTAACTTACTGTGTGAGGCACACAAATATAAACTACGTCACCCACTTTGAAATGCTTTGATTTCATGTTTGTTTGAAAAGAGTTTTGAATGTTTTTTTTTGAAAAAGCAAGCTCATATGTACATTAATCGAAATCATCCCAATTTGAGCAAAAAACCTTCATCCACAAGCATTCAAAGAGTTATTCCAAATAAGCACTTAGCCTCATGGTATTATGCTTGATATGACAACACACACACATGCAATATGCTAAAGTAAGAAATGCTCACCTAGTACTCAACCAAAGCAAGCCAAAGGAAAGGAAATAATTAGAAAAATGCATGCTCTAATATGCAAGGTGACTAATGCAACATATAAAAAATGCAACTATCGGATTTGGCTTCTTTCCATGACATATGAATCAATTTAAGACATATGGTAGTGCATGTATTCAAGTAAGTAGGAAATGACAATAATGTTAGAATGATGAACCGAACCCTATGTATACAAAAATGGATACAAGTAATGGTAATGATATGAAACCAAAAATATGATGCTACCATGATAAACATATAAATAAAAAGGAGAAATAAATGGGAGTTGGAAGACATACAAATATTATAAGTGTTACACATTTGCCCTTGTACAAGAGGGTCCGAATGAATGTCCTAATTAACTAATTAACTAATTATTACAAACACCAAATGAATTAACTAAATTAACTAACTATTACAAATTCAAATGAAGCCAACTAATTAATTACATATATTAAATATTAAAGCACTGAGTTAAAGGATGAGAATGGGAGATGAGGAGCTGCACGCACACAACCGAGAACATCCTCCTAGAAACCTCTCTCTTTGTTGCCAGAATCTACTATGTTTGTAGTAAGAAATTTATTATGTTCTGGCCTCAGGTTCTACTATGTTTTGCTACAAAAATGTCACTGCATGTACAAAATAGGTGGCTGGCCAGCCTTGAAAAGTGGTCGGCCGTACAGAATGGTGGCCGGCCGACCACTATTTTTAGGAATTACCTGCTGACAGAATGAAACAAAGCAAAAATAGAGTGTTTCTAGGAGATGTTTATCCTCTCACTTCCTATCATGAAAATGATAAAGGGAGGAGTAGATTCGTTTCTCAAATCATCAATTGTTTCAAAGTTGTTGCGTGATGATCTTAGAACCGATAGGACAAAAGCTCAATAAAAAAAAATGAAAGACCAACAACATTTTCTCTCTATCATAGAGTTACCTCAAGGAAAGGGGTGTACATTGCTTCTTGAATCATTGAACATCACAAAAGAGTATGCAATGAGTCAAGACGCAATAGGTTCAATATAACGTCTGATTGAACCTAATCCAATTTTATTACCTTTTTTTACTCCAATTTTATTAATCTTTTTTTATTACATTTCGATTTCTTATCTTTTCTTCATTTTTGTCCACAGGTGTAGATTACATCTACTAAGTCCAAAAAACGATAAAGAGTATCAAGTATTGACTTAACCCGAGAAATAAGCTTTTCAAGCCCTCTTCTACGGTCCTATCTAAAAAAACAAAAAAAAGAAAGCCCTTTTCTACGGGGAAAATTATAAAGGAGGAATTAAACTTATTTATGAGCAATAATGAATTCGAAGTCAAACCCGAAAGGGGCGATAATGACCCTAAATCCAAACCCGATAACAAGCTATAATGAAACCTTCATTTATAATTTCCAAGGGTCTAAACTAGAAAGTTAGTCCTTTAGAAGTAAATACATCGGTGATAAAGAGAAATATCAAACAAGAGGTTGTGCTTAGCATAAGAGAGATGTAATGCCTTGGTAATGAACCTCCGAAGAGATTAAACATTAAGTATGAAAAGTCTTTTTCTTATGCCTTGAGCAACAATTCTTTATTTGATAGGACTTTTAATCAAAGAAATAAAGAAAGGAAGGAGATTATAGAGATGATAATGCAAAGGTGATTATTACAAGTGTGAATATTTACATGAAAACTATGTAAAGAAATCTATCTACTCAAATAGATTGGTGGCTATGGCCTAAACACCCAAATCCATGAGGACTTACAACAACACAAGTATAGTATTCAAAGTATAAACTAAATAAATACACTAAACAGTCCCTAAATAGGACAAAATAGTACTGAAAATCATTTTGAAAATGGTAGAAAACTTAAACAAAAATGGAAAGAAAAAAGTTTAGTAAGCAAGCCAAATGTCACGACCCAAACCCGGCCCTATGGGTTTAGCATCGGCGATGTCAATCCGAGATTACTAAAGGCTGTGAACGAATTATAAGCAGTCTGAGCTGGCGGAAGCCAATACAGTAAATATCTAGTGTCCATTGAGCTGTGAAAATCTGTATGCCAAAAATATTTTTCATGCATTCATACAGTTGTAGCGACAGACATCTATACAATCATTCTGATACAAATAAAAAGGGACAGATCGAATCCTCGATACTTGAACAAGACAAGAAAGATGAGCAGTCTATACAATAGTACAAAAGCGGTGAGACAGTGGGGACAATAAAACACCCTAAGCCATAACATGGCAACTCGGAACCTCGCGAATGATTGAGGCACATAGGTCGGCTTGACCAAAGCGGGGACCAACCCACGCTCCTAGCTCCGATCTGGTGCGTCAGCAGAACCTACATATATATATAAACAAATGAGCTAAAGCCCGATGAATAACATACAACGTAAAGAGGTTATGAATGAATGTCCAAAATAATGAAATCGATTCATTAAACAAGATTTGATTTTCGATTTCAAATCAATCATATGTGGTACATCCATTAGCCTATAAACAGGGTCCAAAGGACTCCAACAAAGAATGATGGCCATTAGTCAAGAATGTATGGTTCCGTAAGGAACCGATGAGCTCAGAATAAAGAAACAAGATGCTAAGGATGCCATAATAATACGCTCTGATGAATACAGACATACATTCATTCAAGAACAATAGCGGTTCCATAAATGATTCAGTATTCAAAAGATAACCATTTTGAACATATCTTTACACAATTGTTACTCACAGAGATTGGGCTAATAGCAGCTAGAGCGCGTCCCCGAAAGCCAACCCTAAACAGTAAACCAAATAGAACACACACTAAGTTCACAGTCGAAAGGATGATAATTAAATCTCTAAATTTCCTCGGCGTGGTTCTATGTCTAAATCCTCATTAAGATGTCTTAAACTAGGCCTAAGAATGCCTAGGATGGGATGAGGATGCAAAGATGCTACGTAGCTTGCTGAAAGATTTTCAGTGAAATAAGGCCTCCGCTCGAGCGGACAAGCAAAACAAAGGTCCCCGCCGAAGGCCAACTTCGCCGGCGTGACATTATTACCTCGGCGGGTGATGAACAAGACAAGACTTTGGATGCTCGATTTCTCCGCTCGAGCGTGAAACACTCCGCTTGAGCGGACTGTAAAACAAGTCGAAGAAAATGCTGGGAGCATGAATTCCCCGCTCGAGCGGCACTTCCCCCGCTCGAGCGGACATCAAAAATTTGGAAAATCCAGATTCAACCTCCAAGTTCCAAACTCAAGTTTGATGCCCCCAATTCGATCCTCTTGGGCCCATTTTCTAGAAAACTCTTTCAAACACGTAGAATAACACGTTTTGAAGCTCAATTTAAGAAATCAAGGCCCAAGGGTGTTTCAATTAAACTCAATACGAGATCAATTTCATGAACTACTTCAAAACATGACATGCATGATCTTTAAACCAAAATCAAGCTTCAATTCTTGCTCAATTGAGCTCAATAGTTGGAAAACAAAGTGAAAACATGGACCATAGCTTAAACATGGACATGCATGTACAATTTCAACATGAATTCAACTCAAAATGCACCAAGATGGCCATGCATGCATGAATTCGAGCATAATTCAATCTCTATGCACTAAATCTTGGTTTGGTTCTACAATGGAGCCTAGAACATACAAGTTGAGGCTTAAAAACAACAAGAAGAAGATGATTTCCTTACCTAGAGTGTCAATTTCAAGGTGTGGAAGCTAGATTATGCCAATAATACTTCAATTCTAAGCAAACTCCAAGCAAATTTAACAATTTGAGTCCAACTCTCTCTCTTCTCCTTCACTCTCTCTAGTTTGGTCGGCTAGAATGTGAGGAATGGCTAATCAAATGCTTTGATTAGGTGATAAGGCCCTATTATAATAGTAAACAAAGGTCCACTATAGGTGGCAATGTGGTAATTAAGTCAATCTTGGTAATTAACTCGATTAAATCTAATTTAATCATTCCTAATCGATTTTCAGATAGATATACCATAAAATCACAAATATTCTACTGATTATAAAACACTAAACGATTCCTAATTCGGCCGCCGATAAGGCCTTCAATTAGCAGTTTAAACATATGAATTCAAACAGATAATCAATCAATCAAACAGATGCAATATACAATGCAATAAATAAACTCGATCAATTCAGTTTCAGTTTCAGTCAGTCAGTTCAGTACTTCAGTTAATTCGATTATCAGTCATTAGCGGTCCAGTTTAGCAATAATCAGTACATAATTCAGTGGTTATTCGGTAATCGGTACGAGGGTTGTTACACCAAAGAAGGGTGGCTAGTCCTTTCTCTTTTTTGTGACTTAAAATCACATTTTTAAGCTTAAAAACACTCTGAAAAATAGTGTGAAAAAGCAAAGAAAAGCTCAAAGATTACCCTTTAAAGAGAGGATGCTCTTCTAGTTCACAAATCACATGTTGAACACTCTGAAGAGCTGAAATTTGTGTTCAAGAATCTCAGCAAGAGGCCTTAAGTTTACGCTTAGGAAGTGTATGTATAGTACATGTATATTGCAAGAGAGAGAGGTGGTGTGTTGAGCAAGTTATAGGCACTTGGAGAATTTTTCTAACCTCAAACCATGAAGGGGGGTCATGTATTTATAGAAAAACACCTTTTCATGTCGAAAATATCTGTATTGAGACAGCTGGTGCAAGACATATACATAGGGACAGTTGGCAGCCAAAAATATCTGTTTGTCGGAAACATAGCCAGTCGGCCATGGAGAGGGACGGCTGACCAACCAAAAATGGCATGCCGGCCACTTGTTGGCTAGCAGGTCTCTAAGTGGTCAGGCTAGAGAAAAAAAAAAAAAAAAGGTTTTGGTTCAAAGGGGGTGAAAGGTTTAGGTTTTAAAGCGTGAAACCGAACCCTTTTACTGAAGAAATTGAATGATTTGCACAGCGTAACAAATTCATCATTGAGTGTTCAAAGTAAGGCGCCCAAGTCTTAAGAGCGGTTAAAATGAGGTGTCTACATTGGTGTATCTTTTTTTATTGTACTTTAAAGTGTAGCTACACATCATTTCCGAGCAAAGTTGGTGGAGACTTTTGTTTTTAGAGTAAATTACATCGCGAACTCACATTGTCACCACCATTATTATTCAAAATACCACTAACACCTTGGGTTAGTTAACACCATCTAGTGCAACTATAAAATTACTAAAATGCCCATATTACTTAGTTCTTCTCTTCTACTTTGTTATCTGACAAATTTTTCTCTTCACTAAAGCAATACTTCTACAATGGCTGCTACTTACCACAACTTCCATCTAGTCTCTATCGCCGTTATGTCACAATCTTCAACCATCTTTCTCTCCCATTTGGTCCAACCTCACCACTGAAATCACCCCACTGCAACTCTACTAATGGCTTCAACCCTTGTCATGGGTAACCTAATATCAAGTCAGCACCGTCCTCACCACGGTGAACAACGTAGATGTGATTGATTCGTCTCTTTTAACTATTTTTTTTGTGAACAAAGCAAACCCCATTCTTATCCACCATGATAGATTGATGCATCATCACCCCACACACGATTTCTACCAATGATTATCTTTTTATTATCGATACGTCTTTCTTTTCTCACCTCAATCTAAGTTTGAAGAGTATCAACTTTGCTATCAATTTTCTCCAAAAATCGTAAACCTTTTCAATAAGCAATTGTGTTACTGGGTATATGATGAAGATTAAAATTTATCAAATTTGGGAGCAGTGAAATTGTGAGAGCTCTGTTGAATTTAACTTATGTTAAATTTGCAGCCCTCCACCGACAACACTGCAGCACTTGTGAATGTATATGGGCAAGTTTTATTTGTGCATTTATGTATATGTGTGTGTATATATGTAAGGTTTATGCATATGAGATTTGGAAGTCCATTGAATTGGGTTTCTACTCTCTACCGTAAATCAAAACTTCAAATATGTCCCATTTGAATATATATATATATATAGAAAAATAATTGTTACCATAAGTGTAATTTTTTCTTGCTTTAAAATTAATTGAATTGATTTTTTTCCCATGGCTTGTAAATAAGAAGTTCCTTTATATATATATATTGAATTGAGTTTTGTTTAATTCGTTAAAATCAGAATTTCTCATATATATATGTGTGTGTGTGTGTATGTGTACATACACCCCATTTTGGACTATCCATAAGACTTGGGCGTCTCAGATTACTCACTCAATGATGAATTTATACGCTATGCAAACGCTTGATTTCCTCAGTAAGAAGCTTTAGTTTTGAGTCTCAGAAGCTTATAAACCTTGCACCACTTTTGGACCAAAACAGTATTTTTTCAAGCCTAACCGATCAGAGGCCTGCAGGCTAACTAGTGGCCAGTTGGCCAGAAATGAGTGGCCGACCCTCCCCCTAGTGGCTGGCCTGTCAGTTGTTCCAATAGAACATATATTTTGCTTTGCCACAATGTGCCAGTTGTTCCCCGCAGTATCTTTGCCATTTATATCGATATTTTCGAGATAATAACATATTTTTCTATATATACTTGACCACCCCTCTTGAAATGGGGTTAGAAAAATTTTGTGAAGCAAAATTCTTGAAAAATATTTCTCTCTCTACCTTGCAACCTATATACACCTTACCTAGACTCCCTAAACCAAATTTTGAGGGCTCTTTGTTGAGGTTATTAAGCTTGAATTTGAGCTCTTGAGGGTGGGAATTTATTGGTTTGAAACTCAAAGTGTTACTCTTTTTCAAGAGGTATAACCCCTAACTCTTTTACACCACTTCTTTCCTATCCTTATTTGCTATTCTTGGACTGTTTTTCAACTATTTTTATGGGCTAAAACTTGTGGCTTAAAGCTATCAAAGGTGGAGGGGTTAACCACCCTTCTTTAAACCTTATTTTCCAAGCTTTTGCCCTTGTGTTTCCCATCTATTTTTCAACTTTTTCATACTATTTTTCAAAGTTTTCTAGAGGCTAAAAAAGTGTTTTGAGGTTCAAAAAGTAGAGGGGTTAGCCACCACTCCTTAGGCTTGCTTACTAGCTTCATTTTTCCATTATTGTAGCTTACTTTTTCTAGCTTTTCCATGTAAATTCCAGCACTATTTTTGGTGAGTTTTAGGACTGTTTTAGTATGTTTACTTCATTAATGCTTTGTATAGTATGCTTATAGTGTTGTAGTCCTCATAAGTTTGGTGGTTTAGGCCTTAGACACCAACTTGTTTGAGTTGATAGCTTTTATTTATGCTTTTCATATTTTTTTCTCACACTTGTTCTAATCATCTCTACAACCTCCCTCCTTTTTTGATTTTTCTCTTTCTTTGAGAGTTGTTTCAATCGAGTCTTGTATAACCATGAGAAAAAGACTATCTATGCTAAATGGTTTAATCTCTTCAGAGGTTCATTACCAGGGTATTACATCTCTCTCATGCCCAAAACAACTTCTTGTTTGACATTTCTCTTCATTAGTGGACTGACAAAACAGTCCATTTTTGGCATTTTGATTCAAACTTGATTTTTCAAAAGATTTGTTGAATTTGGACTCATTTGTGTTTATCTATCTCACATTGCACTTATGAAATCAGATTCAGAACCACGGAAATTCGAACTGTAGGACTAATTGTATTTGAAAGGAGCACGAAAAGTAAGCTACAATATGTGTGTGTGTATAAGATTTTGAAAATCAATCGAATTGGGTATTGTTTTTATTTGTTGAAAATCAGAATGAATTCTTTGTTAAAAATCAAAATGAGAAGATTCATGTTGTTCAACAATGGTTGGACTGTGAAAAAAGTTAGTGAAGTAAAAGGCAGAAGATAAGGAAAGGAGAGATAAAGTTGTCAGGGTACAGTTGGCATTTCATGCTTTATTTTTTATGTCATCATCATATTCTTTTCGCGTTAAGATACTCTAGAGTAATGCCCCTACAATGATCTCCTATAGTGATCCATGGATGGAAGACTCGTGTCCCACTTACCAAACCAACGGTTGAGATTCAAACTCACCAAAACAATATCATTTTGGTGAGTAATTTGAAAAAATAAAATAAAACAAAAACAGAGTGAGAGAGAGACAAAAGAGAGAGAGAGAAGAGGATCTCCAATCTCTACCATGGCTGGGTTTTCAGATTCAAGAAATTGAACATAACCAAAACAAAAGCCCCATCGTTGGCCACCTTCCCTACCAACGCTTCGGTAACTCTCAATCCCTCCGATGACCCTCCCCTAGTCGTTCTCCTCTTCTGGCAGTCCTCTCATGCCGCACATTTCATTCCTTCCTTTTCCTCTTTCTTTCTTTTTTTGTTTGCCTTCTAGATCTAGACAAAACATAGAGATAATATATATATATATATATAAATCAAAACAAACAAATATATAAACGATTTTATCAAAAAAAAAATAATTTAAATCACAGAAGTGGGTTTAATGTGGGTTTGTCTTATGGGTTTAAAAGTAAGAGAGAGAAGTGGTTTAATCAGAGAAGTAGGATCGCTTTGTAGTTTTTAGAGAAGAAGAAGAAGGGGATTTGCATCATCATCAAGTGCAGAAATTATAAAAAAAAAATACTTTTCTCAAATCCTTATATAACCACTTTGTTAATTACATCAGATAAATATCTAAACATTGTATGTGTGAATCTAAATCAGATGACGGTGGAGGATGGAAATTTCGCCGTCGATGAAGAACGTAGGTGACGATCACCGATAAAATAAAATTGATCATGATCCCTCTTCCCTTTCACGTTTCTGTGTTTTTTTTTTTTAAAAAGGAAATATTCACAACCCCAAAATCAACCCCTAAATAGGATATATATATATATATATATTCAAGCATGCACAAAGCCAACACAAACACAAATCAGAGAAAAGAAAAGAAAAGAAAACTAAAGAGAGAATGAAGAAGAAAAGAGGGAAGATCAAGGGGTGAGGGAAGTAAAACTTAGAAATCTGAAAACCCAGCCATGATAGAGATTGGGGATCCTCTTCTCTCTCTCTTCTTGTCTCTCTCTCTCTCACTTTGTTTTTGTTTTTATTTTGTTTTGTTTTTTTTTTTTTTCAAATTACTCACCAAAACGACGTCGTTTTGGTGGGTTTGAATCTCAGCCCTTGGTTTGGTGAGTAGAACATGTATTGGCCATCCATGGATCACTGTAGGAGATCATTGTGCGGGCATTACTCTAGAAGATCTTAACGCATTCTCCTCATTTAACTAACAGTTGACTAGCAAAAGGATTAAAGTGTTACAAAATTTTGCAATAGAGGGAAGGGCAATGATATTTCTAAGAATAAAGAGAATAATAGTGATAATTCAAAGTAATCGACTTGGTGTCAATGTAATTTATCCTTGTTTTTAACGTCCACCCTCGAACTTACCTAGTCAATGCAATTAAGATTGTTTGTAACAATTTTTTAGCAATGTCAGAGGGGCTAAAATTTTTTGGGTAATATTTTGATGTGTAATATACATCATATGTAATTTTATTATAAAATTATATAATTTTTTTTTATAAATTTACATATAAGTGATCTTATAAAAATGCATAAGTTGAATAAAAAGTTAAGTAAGTTTATTCATAAAAGTGAACTTATGCGAATTTATATTTAACTTATACAATTTTTTTATATCATTTATGTAAATTCGTAAAAACTTATATAATTTTGTGGTAAGGTTATATATCGATTTTTTTTTTAATTTTATTAATTGTTTTACTCTTTCTTTTAGAATGGATGTGAGACTTGTATTATCATATCAATTGGGTACTATATTTTATGTGAGAAATGGAATAAATTAATAGATAAAATTTTAGTTAGATATAGTATTATTCATAATTTTTTTGTATAATAATTTAATAACCACTTAAATTATCGTTAAATTATGCTGGACTCGGGGCAAATCTTTGAGCCCCAAAACCTAATCAGAAAAAAGACTTAAAAAATATTAGTTATTATATTAGTCTATAAAAAAAAAAAAAATTAAAAACCTTATTTGAATTTAATATGCCTTAACAAAATTTAATGACCATTTAAAAATAATAAATGGTTAATATGATGAATTTTTGGAAATTAATTAATGGTTCTTTATTGATTAAAAATAAAAAAAAAACAATTAATGAGGTGTTATTTGAAATTAATTAATGGTTATTTTTTAAATACATAGATTGTGTATAGAATACTATGGTTGATTACACAAGCTACAACAAATTTTGGGAATCAAACATTTCGAAGTTAAAGTTGGTTAAATCTTAAAAAAATTCTCTTGCTTTTTTCTTTGGATTTTTCTCCAAGGGAACAAGGAGTTGGTGGTGGTTTCCTTACTTCTCGGTCTCCCTCTTCTCTCCCTCTCTCCTATCCTCCTACGAATCTGATATGATATTCGCATCACCAATCTGATCATCACTACCTTACCTTCTCCATACTCAAGTCTAAAACTTTAAGATCCGGCTTTAGATCTGCTCACAATTCAAAAGTCGATGTTGAATAACCCATTTGTTTTTACGTTAGGTGACCACCTCAACCTCAATGTTCTATTTTGACCAGTAGAGGTGG
Source organism: Camellia lanceoleosa (assembly GCA_025200525.1). Taxonomy (NCBI): domain Eukaryota; kingdom Viridiplantae; phylum Streptophyta; class Magnoliopsida; order Ericales; family Theaceae; genus Camellia; species Camellia lanceoleosa. The sequence goes on from CM045758.1 coordinate 131,994,553, forward strand.
GGTCTACAAATTCCAAGTTAAAGGTTGTTGAGCAATGGAGTTTTGGATGAGTTTGGTGGCGATTTGGATCTAATTTTTATCTCTTTTTGAGACCTTATGATACTGTTATTCCAAATTGATCTGATATTTTATTGATTTTGTAATGAAGATTTTTTTTTTTCTGGTTTTAAAAAAAATTTGTTTAAATCTTATTTTCAAATAACTGTGTTTCAAAAAAGATTGAACAAATTAGCACTTTTATCTATTGAAGATAATATAATTGCTAGGTTGAATTATGCAAACTTGATTAGTACTTTTGCAATTAAAAATGTGAGAACAGTAATATTTAAGTAATACTTTATTGTGGCATTTATTAGAAAATCTCATATGAAAAACTTATGTCCCATTTAGTCATATGACAATTCTTAGAGAGGTTCTATTTTCACACACTATTTACTCTATGTATATATATTTAATGAATAAGTTTTATATTACAATTTTATCATTAAATAAATTTACTAATAGACATAAGTATACACATGCCACCTCAAATTTAATTTTTCTTAGTACACATCTTTAGAATTAAAAAATCTTAGTACACTAAAAAAGTATATTTTTTTGTCTTTTTATTCTATTGGGTCACATTACCTTTTATTTGGGTCATATCAACTCTCTACTACATTGTATATCTTTTTATAAAAAGTAAAAAATTACTAAAATTAGGTTATTCCTAAATAATTGATCTAGTTTTATTCTCCATTGTTTCTCACCTAACTTTTCAAAGTCTATATCTTACCAAAGTCTTCATCTTTTAAATTTATTCTTACTCAAACCTCATGTTAATTTATTATTTGAATTCTTTGGCATTGTTATGGAAGATTTGAAAGATAAAAACTCATATTTTAATAAGGACATTGTTCACGACAAAGTTGACAACAAAAACGTGAGCTTTATGTTTAAAACCATTTTTTTAACACTATTTTATTCAGTAAATCAATGTTGAACTAAATGACGTAGTTTGATTTACTACTTCTGAACCATGGGTTCTCATATGATGAAAAATCAATATATGTTATATCGAAGCCTTCAAACTATTACCAAACAACCAAAAATGTTTCAAAAATTATATATATAAAAAACTAAATAACCATAACTATGATCACACATGTTCCTTAATTTGTATTAATAAAGTAAATATTACAAGATTGCATTTACATAAACATAACCATAACCATAACCATCTAAAAAAAATAATTATCTGTACATAAATTTGTTGTAAAAATTGTGTGATTAACTAAAACAAATAGATTTATGTTTAACAATTTGAATTTCACAACAAGAAAAATGCTAAAAATTACAAGTAGATTGAACAAAAATACATAATCAAATAAAATAGCAAAAGAAAGCAAACCGCAACCTGCACTAGACAGTTTCTTTAAAACAGATTTGCCGCCTCACTGGTTGGGTGTTGGACGTTGTTCAACGTTTGTCTCTCAGAATATAATGGTTGGACTAGCTACAATAAGGCACCGACTGAGTAGGTTAGGTGAACAAAACTAAGGCAGCACTCTCTTACACTAGGAAGAATATAAAATTGAAGAAACTTTGGAACACAAAGATTTTTCTGGGTAGGAAAACTGCAAGAGAAGGGCCTCCTTTTATACATATGGAGAGAGAGAAGAAGAGCTCTCCTGCAACAAATGCAAGATTTAATTTCTGCAAAACTGCCAAGAAATAAATCTGCAAACTGATGGCCATCATAATATAGAGGAGTTATATACTTCATATATACACATGTATGTATATCTGCAGCTCCAACTTGGCTTGGCCCAAAAAGATTAGGTTTGTGGACTACCAACTCAGCCCAGTCCAAACCTAACCCATTCCCTCAAGCCTCAATCCCAAGCCCAAAGTCCTAAATCTCAAGATCCATGACTTACGACCCATGGACCCAGACTCGGACACTGCCTAGTCCGGTCTGGGTGGGCGGGCGGCAGTGTGGTAATTTTTGCATAAACAACTTGTACCATAGTTTTGGCCCAAGCTTATCCTTAAAGCATCCATAACTCCCTTTCATCGGAAAATTTGGATGTCCCAAAAGGCTCACACCTTTAGGCAAAAAATGGGATTTAATTACCCATCAATGCTCTTCTCTATAATCAATGTGGGATAGAAGGTTACACACCTTTCCTAACACCTCTTTCATGATACCAATTTAATGAGTCAATTTCTCATTCAAATCTTAATGATTTTTTATTATTCTTTTTGTGGTGTAAAGATCTTATTACAAAGAATCTAAACCCACTTTAATTCACCTCAAAAGAGGATTGACACCCACTTTAATATTGCTTTAAAGTCACCAAAAAATCATTATTTTCTAACAATCCCCTGCATGAATAAAAATTGACCGAATAACAACAAATGAACAACGCTTGACAACAAGGACTTGGAGAGAGAGTGCAACGGAATAACCCCTGTATCAGAAAAGGTAGTTTTTTGCTTTGAACCCCTCATAATAAAGTCTATCGAATTTACTGGCTGCTCAGTGAACACGAAGTCTAGAACTATTCTGCCATTTATGTAAACCAAGACAACATACCTTACACAGGTATTACTCCAACCATCATTCTATTATCAGTGTTATGTCCGGTTTGGCCCTAGAACACTCGCTTGGTTCAGTGAGTGGTTTAAAGAATTCGGTCTTGTCAATTCTTATGAAAGCGACCCCACTTCACACTCATACAGGTGACTCTACTTGAGTATCCAGTTATACTCAGCTCAATAACTCAACACACTAGAGTCATTAAAAGCTCAACTTAACCTCTACACTTGCAGGTATCACTGATAAAAGGAATGGTTGGAGGTTTAACCTCCTCAGTGACATACCACCGTTACACGCAATTAGGTTGTCCCATTGAACCTAGATTTTGGGATCTTCAGTCAACTAGGTTGGGTTTCCATTCCGATAACACCTTACACTAAAGGCCTTAAACCCATTCCTTCTGACGACTTCTCTACTAACAATCGATTTAACCCTTTGGTTAATGGATAGGCAATGTTGTCTTTAGACTTCACGTAGTCTAAAGTGACAACTCCGTTAGAGAGTAGTTGTCGTATGGAATTATGTCTACGACGGATATGTCTAGATTTTCCATTATACATATTACTCTGTGCCCATCCAATAACCGATTGGCTGTCACAATGAATACAGATGGTTGGCAAGGTTTTGACCAACGTGTAATATCTTTAATGAAATGGTGAAGCCATTCTCCCACTTCTATTGCTTTATCTAACACTATAAACTCCGATTCCATTGTTGATCATGAGATATGCGTCTGCTTGGAAGATCTCCAAGACATGGTTGCCCCTCCAAGGGTGAATGCATAACCACTAGTGGATTTCAAACATCAGATATCTAATTCGCATCGCTATACCCTTCTATTACTGTTGGATATCTGGTGTAATGCAGTCTATAATCTCGAGTGAAATGGAGATATCTTAACACCTGAACGATACCCTTCTAGTGAGTGGCATCAAGATTGCTCGTGTGTCTACTAAGCCTGCTAATAGAGTAGGCTATATTTGACCTTGTACAACTCATCAAATACATCAAATTCCCAATGACCCGAGAATATTCTAGTTGAGAAACACTCTCATCATTATTCTTGGTCAAGTGTAGACTCAAGTCTACTGGTGTCCTAAACACACTTGTATCTGATTTACCAAATTTCTCAACTATTTTCTCAACATAGTGAGATTGACAAAGTACAATACCATTAGATGTTCTAGTAATCTTAACACCCAGAATTACATCTACAAGGCTCATATCTTTCATGTCAAACCTAGAGTTTAACAATCTCTTGGTAATTCTAATCATCTTATCATTACTATCAACAATGAGTATGTCATTAACGTATAGACACAAAATGACACAACCTCTGTCAGTGTCTTTGACATATATGCATTTATCACACTCATTGATCTTTAACTCATTTGACAACATAGCATTGTCAAACTTCTCAAGCCATTGTTTAAGAGCTTGCTTCAAACCATACAATGATTTGACAAGCATACAGACTTTCTTATTTTGTTCTAGAGCTAAAAATTCCTCGGGTTGCTCAATGTAAATTTCTTCACCTAAATCTCTATTTAAGAAAGCTGTCTTTATATCCATCTAATGTATCTCTAGACCACGTAAAGCTATTACCGAAATCGCCATGCGAATGGATGTAAATCTTGTCACAGGTGAATACGTATCAAAGTAATCCAGGCTTTCTCGCGGCATGTATCCTTTGATAACTTGCCTAGCTTTATACTGACCAATTGATCCATTCGCTTTCATCTTTCTTTTAAAAATCCACTTACTCCCCATGGCCTTACTGCCTGGGGGTAGATCTACCAACTCCCAAGTATGGTTTTGTAAAATGGATTCAATCTCACTCTTAATTGCTTCTTTCCATAAGGGACTCTTAGGTGAAGTCAGAGCTTCATAGAAAGTTCGAGATTCTCCCTCTACCATATAAGTCAAGAAGTCCGGACTAAAGGACTTTGCGGTCCTAGCCCTTTTATTCCTTCTTAGCTCATCTACTTTCTCGACTTAATCATCGACTTGGTCACCTACTTGATCATCTATGTGATCATTGCCATCTTCAATCTCTTTCATGGAACTCGAAACCCCCTCTTGGAGACGAAAAGAAAATATATCTTCAAAGAAAGATGCATTTCTTGATTCCGTGATAGTATTCTTGTGTATATCTGGAACAACAGACCTATATACAAGAAATCGATATGTACTGCTATTATGTGCATAGCCAATTAATATATAATCCATTGACTTCGGGCCTATCCGAACCCGCTTGGGTGTAGGCATCGCCACTTTCGCAAGACACCCCCACATTCGTAGGTATTTATATGAAGGCTTGTGGCCTTTCCACAACTCATATGAAGTCTTGTCTACATTCTTCCGAGGTATTCTATTAAGAATGTAATTCACAGAGAGAATTGCTTTCCCCCGCAAGTTCTGTGGTAACCCAGAACTTATTAACATCGCATTCATTATTTCTTTTAACGTCCTATGTTTCCGTTTAGCAACACCATTTGACTAAGGGGAATAAGATGTTGTAGTTTGGTGGATAATCCCAAATTGAGCACAAGTCTCAGCAAACAGGGATTTATACTCACCACCACGATCACTTTTTAAAGCCTTGATCTTATGGCTTAGTTGATTCTCAACTTTATTCTTGAAAAGAATAAATTTATCAATTGCCTTATCTTTGCTTTTAAGCAAATACACATAACAGTATTTAGTGCAATTATCAACAAAAGTAATGAAGTACTTGTTGCCATCATGTGATTGTACAACTTTCAAGTCACACACATCACTATGCACTAAATCTAAAGGCTTTGAAACGTCCCAAAATAAACAAAATAACCCAACTACAATATTAATAAATGACAACAATAAAAAGGCAATTATTTTCCATTAATTCTCAATTAAGCTTACAATAGAGTAACATATGCAGATATACATTCATAAGCCTATCTCTGAATCTATAGCATATGTTACACAATTGAATGAACATCAAGCAAAAAGAAATACCCTAAAGGCTTACAGATTTCCAAGATAGTGCTTGGTTACAACAAAATGGATAGAAAATCCAATACACTTAAAACCCTAGGCTTATACAAATAAATACAACGAAAATACACAAAATGAAGCTTTTGCTTCCAAGTCCTCCCAAGCTATTGCCTTGGCGGAGGCATATTATCAGCACCTGAAAATGGTTTTCCTACATAGGGTGAGCTAAAGCCTAGTAGAAATAATCCAACACAATATATGAATCTTAACAAAGATACAAGGGTGAAATGCATATGCAATGCTAATGATAAAATATTTTATATCTTTTTCAAACCATGCAATGACAGGTTTATATCACAATTCATAAAACATTCTCTTTTCGATGGAAAACAGGACAGTGAATCATATCTCTGGGAATCTCTAAAACAAGTATCATATTTCACAGAAATTTCATCCTCGAAAAATCGTAAATTGGCACCCATGTAAACTATTGCCATTTTATGGATATTTCATTTGTGGGATTAGCACCTAATGTATACACGGGATTTTCAGGACTTTCACCCTGGACACACATGCCAACTTATTTGATGTAACAACAACTCCTTCCCAGATTCACCCATTTTCTCAAAATAATATACATTTCTACGAAATAAATATACAACAATGCTCAATGCAAATGGATGAGAAATTAGTTTTCAATTTCCTAATTCCCATGCAATTTCTATAACAATTATAGCTATCCTCCACCGATAGCCCAAAACAGATATCTCCAAACAAATAGATAATTTCAATAAAGATAAACTTTCTAAATTTCAAGATGTGGGTGATAATACATATTCAACTTCACTATCCTCATCCATAACAACTCAATGTCACCATTTCAATATCAATTCCATTTATCAATAAAAAATCAACATTTGAGATTTCTATGGCAAAAACTCTCTTTCCTTTACAAAACCATTTCCCAAGGTAAAAACCCTTTATTTCATCATACCTTAACAATAAACATCCATCCACAATCATTTTCGATAAACCATTTGAAAACCCCACTGTTGTTTTCGAACCAAAACTGAGATTGTTCAAAAATCCATTTCTTTCACAAAGTAGTTTTATAAAAACAAATAACTAAGTTAAAACTCATAAGGAAGTGCGGAGAATCCCTACCTTAAGTGTAAAGGTGGAAGAGAAGAACTCGGAAAAAACTCAACGTTAACCAAATCACAAACCACTCGGAGAAAAAAGAAGCCCTCGACACGATCTACAATCTATCTCAAAGGACCAAGGTGAAATGACACCTCAAGGTGAGTAGATCTTGGGATCTAAGTGGGAAAAAGTTCAGTTTAGAAAGAGAAGAGAGAAATCATGGTTTGAGAGGAAAAGAGAAGGAAAATCATAAGATGAAGGTGTTTTGGAACCTATTTATAGTGGCTAGGTATTAATAGAATAATATCTCCAAGGTCAAATGAAAAGAATAAGTCAAAAATCTCCAAAGAGTAGGGCCTAAACCGAACAAAATTTGGAAAAAGATTCACAGGGGTCAACCCTCATGATAGTGGTGTCGACCCTCAGGCAGAAAAGTTGAGACACTATGTAGACCGCTCGAACTCGGTCCGCGTGCCCCCCTTTCGGAGAGGGCGCGAATTGGGTTCTTAGCTACTACAGTTCAGACTCCTGTCACGATTCTGAATCTAATCTCACAAAGTGCAATATAAGATTGATAAATCACCAAAGAGTCCAAATCCGGTAAATCGTTTTAGAAAATCGATTTTAATCAAAAAGTGCCAAACATGGACTGCTTTGCCAGATTTCAGAGTTACCACCTAAATATTTTATTTTGGGGAATTTAGAAAACCCTGACTCGTGCCTAAGGCCACGTGTCCGTCATCACCAAAGTTGCCTCGGCTCGGGAACTTGGGTACGAGGGGGGAAGGAAATGAGCACCCCCGCTCGCCCGATCAAAGGATCGGCCTCTACTAAACAAGATATGTTGTTTTGAAAACACATATGTTCTTATTCCAGTTATTAGCTAACTTACTATGTGATGCGCACATCATACAAGTATAGACTAAATCACTCAATTTGGAACAAAACATCTCATGTTTGTTTGTGAAAATGGTTTGAAAGTGTTACTCGCAAGTAGGCTAAAGCGCGGATTTGCCACCCTCAAGTGGGCTTAAAACATGATTTGTCACAAACAAGTGGGCTTAAAACTTACATTTGATAAATTGTTCCAATTCAAGCAATGAAGCCTTCATCCATAGGCATTCATGCAGTTAAACACTTAAGCAGATAGCCTCATGGCAAACATGCTATCATGGCAATCACTTACACGCATGCAAGGATGCTAAAGCATAAACACTTACAGTGTACTCCGAGCCAAAACAAAAGCTAGTTAGTAATCAATGCATGATCCTAGCTATGTCAACAATGCCTAATGCAACACATGCAAAATGCAACTAAGTAGGCTCGGCTATCTAAGATGGCATATGAATGCAACACTCGATAACATGCTTTGAAACATGTATTCAAGTAAGTATTGAAATACGATGCAGTTTGAATGATGCGCCGAGCCCAGTGCATGCAAGACAAATGAATGATGCAAACATGCAAAGCATAAGGTATGCTAATTGAAATATGCCCTAAACTAACCATCAAAAGCGGATAAGTAAAAGGGAGAAAGACGTGGGGTTGGAAGACATTCACACACACACGCACACTTATTACAACATTTGCCCTCTCAACGGAGGGTCTGAATAAAAGCTAAGCTAATCTAAGCTAAGCTAAGCAACTAATCTAATAATCTAATTAGACTAACTATTACACAACCAAATTGAATAATAAGCAATCTACTTATTAATTATTACATCACTTCAACTAATTAACAAATTAGCTAATTAAATTACAAATTGAGGCTAACTAACAAGTAAGCATTAAACCAAGCTGTTCCAGCTTTGCTCGAAGAAGTAGAAGATGCATGCTCGGTTTTTGCCCTGAAAAGCTCTCCGGTTTGCTTTCTTGAGGCTCTGTTTGCAGGGTGTCTCCAAGAACTTGCTGCTGAACCTTACAAAATCAAGGCTGGGGAGTGCACCAGTGGCCTGCCGGGCATGAAAGGTGGTTGCCGGCCACCTGCCGGCCAAGAGTGGGCCTCTGCCGGCCAAGGATGGAAGGCTGCCGGCCATTAATGTGGCACTGCCGGCCACTGGTGTGCTGTGACACCATTCTACAATAGAGCACAAAAACAGAGGAAATGGAGGGTCTCCGTAGGACATGTATGTATCATGCCACTCCATATCACCTCAAAACATCAAGGGAGAGGCATTATTGGATCCATGACCATCAATCAAGCATGCAATGCTTGATGGCCAAAGATCCAATCTTGTACACATTAAATGAATGCAATGCAAACAAGACTCTAAGACCATGGCTTTATCATGAGAGGTCAAAGACAATGGAGACAAAGGGGATTGGCTTACTTTCATCACTTTGAGTATGAAGTGAACCAATCCATCTTATGTTCAACATAATGTCCGGTTGAACACGATGCAATGCACACAAACAACATGCTATGCAAACAACATGCTAATCTTGGCATGAAACGCAAGACTCTAACACACAAACAACACATGCACAACATGTTAAGAGACTTAAGCATCAAGACTAGTGAAGGATACAACACTAGGACCATGCAATACAATGCTCAATGGACTGAACCAGCCCCAAACAGTCCTTATGCATGCCAAAACAATGGCTAAAATGTGATGAAACTTAAGTACAAAAAGCAAGGAAAGCATGCTCAAGTTATGGCTCGCAAACAAGGCAAAAAGCTCAACCCTCAAACACAATTAAAAAGTGATATACATGAGAGTATGACAAGGCTATATGCTCTGAAATAACATGTTAAATGATGCCATATCACATAAACATCTCAAATAAGAGGGCTTAAAGCACAAGGCTAGCAAAGGGCTCTACACAAGAGGTATGCAATACATGGCCTAAACAACCAAACCAGCTCTGGAAAGAGCTCAAACATGCCAAGTTAAAGGCCAAAACATGTTGAAAAGATAGCCCAAAAGCTTAGACAAGCATGCATACGTATTGGCTCACAAACAAGGCATAACTCACATCTCTCAAAAGCATTGAAAGAGTAGAATATGTGAGAGTGTGACTACATTATACACACTGAAATCAAGTAAGAAATGGGGCTAAGGCATGCAATCATCACATTCAAAGCATGCTAGAGATCTCAAACACAAAGCTAGTGAAGCCCAACTACACTATAGCTATACAAAGCTAAGAATATGTGACCAAGACCACTTAAAACAGACCTCAAGCATGTTAAATCAGTGGCAAAAATGTGCTGGAGAAAAGCTAACATATGCTAGAATGATGAACTATAAGCATGAAGCATGTTAGGCCAACAAGCATGATTGCACTACAAGTACCAAAACCATGCAAGAGGTGACCTAAACACCCAAAATTAGAGTTAAATCATGTCAAATAATGGCCAAAAACATGCTGGAATGAAGCCAATACATGCTAGAATAATATGCCAAATCATGAAGCATGTTAGGCTTATGAGTAGGATTGTACTACAAGTACATGAAGCATGCATAAGGTGACTCAACCAAGCCAAAACAGAGCTACAACATACTGAAATAAGACCAAAATAGGCTAAGATCAAGCCAACACATGCTAGAAAAACATGCTCAAGTAGGAGGCTAACAAGGCATAGAACCAAGAATTAAGGAGGGGAGGCCATCCCCTCTTACTTTAGACCTTAAAACATGGTTTCTAGCACTGAAATTCCTCTAAGTTTTAGTGGTAGAAAGGCTAAACAAAGGGTGCCTCTAAAGCTTTAAAAGATGACACCAAGCTTAAACAAATAAGGCACACAAGAGGGTAGAACACCCTCAACACCAAAGAGGCCTTAAACAACCATTTTTAACACTTAAAAATAGAAGTTTTTATAGTTGAAAGCTAAGCCAAAAGAAGTATGCAAAGATGGCTAAACACTTAAGCAAAACAAAGCTTAAAGAGGGTAACTACTCACCCTTGAAGAACCACAGCAAAACAGGCACTTTTGAGCCAAAAACCAAGCTTTGAGAGCTCAAACAAGCCTTATGGAATCTCAACTCCAAGGTCAAGAGGTTAGGCTAAGAGGGTTGTGTGCAAATATGCCAAGAACACTCACTTTCAAACACTATAGAGCATAATATATATATATATAGAGAGAGAGAAAGATAGAGAGAGAGAGAGAGAGAGAGAGAGAGAGATCTAGAGAGAGAAAGAGATATCTGCCTATGAAATTTTTCTGAACCCTTGAGAAGGGGGAAACACCTCCCCTTATATAGGCAATGCAAGCAAAAGCTTGCTTGACAAGCTTAAACTTGCCTCCATCCATCAATACATGTGTATGGAGGATGGCTCAGTGAGCCACAACTGGCTCAAAATATCTAAAATACTATCTGTTGAAACAAGGTGGCCGACTGGCCATCAGTGGTGGTCGGTTATAGCGATCCCGGTTTTCCCTTTGTTGTTTAACTGTAATCCGGACTCGGTGCCGTAAATTTGTTGTTGTCTTATCCTCATTTATATCCCTTACTCTCTGTTTTAGAGTTTTGGGTTGTGTTGGGCAAGTTGGGAATAAATTGGTTGTGTTTTAAAACTTAGAAGTTTTGTCCAGTTTTGGGTCTCCGCTTTCGGCGGGGTTTTGGCGCCGGCGGAAAATCCATCTCCCAAGATTTCTTCTGCGGTGTTGGGCCCGGCAGCGTTTGGACGCTCGAGCGGGAGTTCGTGTGACGCCGAGCGGGACCTCTCGCAAAAGTTCGAAGGCGTATCCGCCGCCGGCGAGGGGTTTGGCGCCGAGCGGGATCTCGTGAGTGACGCCTCGAGGGTTTCCACGGGCGTCGTGTATATCAGTCCGAGACTTAGCTTTTTGGATCACTTTTTGATTTCCTTTCTCTCTCCTACTTTTTCAAAACCTCCATTGGAGAGCACCTCACTCTAAAACCTAACTTCTCTCTTAGGATTGATCCAGCTAGAGTGTTTTTCTCACCTTGGGCCTTTGTAAGAAGTGTGTTGATCGCCGGGGGCTTCGTTTTGATCCAAGAAATTTGGGATTTGGAGCACTCTGGTTTCGGGTCATCTTCTCTATTTGAGTTCTTCATTTGAGGTAGGGCTTCTACTTGTTCTTTTTCAATACTCTGTCTATAGACAGACATGTGGTAATTTTTGTATTGCATGAAAATTGTATCATGTTGGATTTGTTTGAAAATCATGAAATAGACCTAGGATTGGTTGTGTTGAGAATGGGTTTGGCTTCATTGATGGTTGTCTTGGCTAATTAGAACACAAATTAGCATGTTGTAGTTAAAGGAAGAAAAAGTCCTAAATTATATTTTGATTGGGTAAATTAAAATAAGGATTTGTTGACCATTGTGTGTAAATCTCTTTTGTCAAACGAGTGTGGTAAAGGTGTTAATGCCTAAGAGATTAACCATGGCTTGGAGTTGATTTTATGGAAACAAGGAATGTGGAGTTGGTTTTGTGATAACAAAAAGGAAATGGAATTGTTTTTGAGAAAATGAAGAAAGTGTTTTCGAAATAAGTTTGAGAATTGGATTGTTGTATCTTGAGTGTTGAACACACATGTAGAAGGTGTATCTTTAACTACCACGTTAATATTGTTGTTGGGTTTGTGATTCATGATAATTGAGTCTTCAATAGATGTACTAATTATATGCATCTAGAGGTTTTGTCTTTGGACATCGGTGGAGGATGACACGGTTGTGTAGAATTGTCGGGTATGCATTTTTACCATCGATTAATTGAACATCGTATGTGATGAAGTGCTAGATACATTATATATATGTATATTTACTCGGAAGGAGATAGTCATGTGTTCATATACTTTAACACATTGCTGGTGTCTTGATAGTTTATGTATATGCATTATACATGTTGGTTATGCCTTGATGTGCTGTGATTGTTGATGTTATACCCCGCGCTTAGAATCAAAGGTGCCGTTACCTTCCAGCTAGCGCCTGGAGAACTGACCGCGCTAATAATCGGGGGCACCATACCCTTCTAGCTAGCGCCTGGTAAACTGGCTTGTTGTTAATGTTGTTGAGTGGGGTGTATTGTTGGCTTACTACGCACATAGCTAGTAGAGCGAAGTTGGTTGTAGTTATTTCAGTATATCTTTGGCTTACTAAGCACATAGCTAGTAGAGCAAAGTGGGATTGTTGTTGTTTCGTTGTAACTGAAAATATCATGGATTTGATTCGGAGGACTGAGTTACTCCATTGGTTGATTGTATACATGTTGGTGGGTTGTAAATTTACATTTTTTTTACAAAGATATGCATGTATAGTTGTGATAGTAGTGGAAACAAACCAAAATGTCATTTTTTTCTTTTGGAAAGTGTGAAGGAGAACAAATGTTTTAAAGATAAACATGTTTTGAAAGGGTACATCTGTGTATGTATTGAAAATGGAAGAGAGTATCGGGCTTAGTGAGATTATTTCCTAAGTAATTGTTAATGTTATGAAAGAGTGGGAATGGGGGTTAATGAAAGGAAGGGAAAGTGGAATCGTTTATAGTGTCGAATGAAATGGTTGTTTTCGAGAAAAGTTCATACACATATATATTTTGTATAAACTGTCACATTACTATTCTAGTATGAGAATGAGTGTTCATGATCATAGCTATCTGTAAGTTGTTATTGTTGAGGATCATGTTGAGTTCTCTACTGGACTATATGTTCATCCCACGTTGTTGAATCCTTTTCAGGTGTTAAGCAGGTTGAGCTGCAAGATTTGGATCTGCTTATTTATTGGCCACGGGGCCTCTGTTATGTTGGCGGAATGCCATTGTTGTGAAAGGGTTACACCCTTCTTCTTGAACCTTAAGTGATGTAAGCCCAAGGGCAATTTATTAAGTATGTTCATGTAATATTTACTTTGCATACGAATGAGAGTATTGTCAATCACTTCTACGGATTGAATGTATGAGTTTATTTCCGCATGTTATCTCTGAAATTGAATTAAGTTAATGAATGTGGTAATGACTTCGAGTAATAAAAGTGGGGCGTGACAACTTGGTATCAGAGGGACCGGGTTTGAATACCTTGGGCTCGTGGGAAGTGGTTTTTACCATAGTGGGTTTACTACGTGTAGTGAGGACGTTGTATATAGATATCATGAAAGTTAGGACTTATGTGTTGCATTTATGTGAGCATGGGATTCAGTCTCCTGGATAGTATTCTTAGCCGGTGAACTTACTTTGAGGTCCTTTTGGAAACACGCTTGATCAACGTGGTTTCTGATAGGAATTCCTTGAGAGTTCCGGGATGAGTGGCTATCTTTGTGGACTTAGTTCGATTATGTGTTAACATGTTTGGATGTTTATATGCAATAGAGATGTAAATTTTGAGACAAAGTGTGTCTTGTAACTTAACGATAATGGAGTGTGTCTTGGAGAAGGCTATTGCGTTGTGCACTAAGTGTGTTTTACTTTTGTGCTTCATAGGATGTCTACACGAGGAAGTAGTGGACGGATGAGTAGTAGGAGTGTCGGTAGGGGCACGGCAGTTCCTTTAGCACCCGCCGTTGCAGTATCGGCTGTCGGCGAGGATGTCGCATGTGAGATTGTGAGAGCAGTGCAAGACGCCCTAACTCGCACTGGGGGCGGCAGCGGGCATGCTCTCAAACTTACTAAGGAGTTCTTTCGCTCCAATCCACCAGAGTTTGTGGGGGAGGCTAAACCATTGGAGGCAGAGAGTTGGCTAGAGCAGAATACCAAGACTCTTGATATGCTCAGAGTCGAAGATGAAGAGTTGAGGGTTTCTTTGGCGACTTTTCAGTTGAAGAGTGATGCGAGTTATTGGTGGAAGTATGCTAAGAATAATGTGGGTAGCACGTGGGTTGCTTTTACTGAGGCCTTTTTGGCCAAGTATTTCCCTCATACGCCGGGAAAGGTTGAGGATCGCTTTGGGAGTTGGTCAGATGATACTCTGGGTACGCTTTGAGATGCGGTTTGCTAGCTTGTCGAGGTTTGCTCCAGAGTTGGTAGCAACAGAGGAGCGTCGTTGTTTTGAGTTTGAAAAGCGATTGTGTTTCGATATTCGGGAGAAGGTAGCTGGGTCCTTTTGGAAGAATTATTATTATTTAGTTGAGGCAGCGGCCCATGTGGAGGCCATGGTGGCGAGTGATGATGGGGTTAAGGAGAAGACCGTTGCGGTAAGTCCTTCGGTTCCTAAATACTCTAGGCTCAGTAAGGGGTGGAGGCGGAAACATGCTCAGTCGGGGGCTGGTTCCTTTTCTTCGTCAGGGGTTTCGGACACTTCGGTTGGGAGGTCCGGAGGTCGGTGTTTCGACCGATCTCGAGTAGAAGTCCGTGGTTGTTTCGTTTGTGGCCAGCAGGGCCATGGTAGACGTTTTTGCCCTTTGCGTGTGAATTCTGCAAGTGTTTCAAAACCTAGTCAGACCTAGTCGTACCTGTCCAGTCGGGGACGTTATCGGTACCAGAAACGGGCAGGCCAGGCTTCGGGAGCCTCGTGAGGGGCGACTTATTAGGTAGCCCTATAGTATTACCCTGGAGGGGGACTTTTGTGTTGTTGACCGGTAATGTATTATATGGATGATTTTGTTGTCGACCGGTGTACTATTGGATGCTGAGGCACCATGTTTATGTATCACATATGTATGCATAGTGTTGTTTGTTTAATCCCCAGGTGTTGGGGAGTGTGTATGGACTTTAAGCTCTCTATTTTTTTTATTATTGAGAAGTTGTTAATGGGGTCAATGATCCTAATGTTGTTACTTGCTTGGTACTGTATGATGAGTTAGTTATGTGACGGCCTGTGTGCCTTACTCACTTTAATGATTATTTGTTCAGAATGGGAATCCGTGGGTGAATGTGTTAGATGTGGTGGTTTTGAGAGTTATGTGGTGTTGGCAAGGTTATGTGAGAATGTTCGTAGGGATGTGAGATTTGCATATCGAGTTAGCGAAAATGGTACCTGTTGTTGGTTCGTGTTTTGGGCTTTGCTAGTTAGCGAGTCCGTAGTGACCCCATCGGTTGTATAGGGGTAGTGTTTGTGTAGTGATTGGTTATCAATTGTTGGGTATGGTTTGAGAGTGAAGGCTGGCAGCATTCTTTGGAGGAAGAACAGTTGTGTTCTAGAGTAACGAGAATAGCATTGGTGAAATTATCCTTCGTGATCGGGTAGTCGTAATTAAGGTTGACCATGTCGGTCTTCGGTTGAGGAGATGAGCAATCTTGCTATCTAGCCATGGAGGGTGGTAATTCTCTTAGAAACAATGTTGGTGTGGTCTGGTTTTAGGAGATCTGGTGGGATTCCAAAATTTGGGATTTGTGTAGGGAACTCCGTGTTTGGGGTTAGTGGTTTGGGTGGCACATCAGTGGGTGGATTACTGGGTGTCGAGTTTATTGAGTTGTTTAGTCAGCTTGTTGGTATCGGGTTTTGGGTCGACATCGGCCACCTTGAAGTTAGTCTCGTTTGTTGTAGACTTTGTATGTTGATTAGTGAAAACTGAAACTAATCGAGCATGTTATGCCATTGAATCTGACGGTTGATAGAATACATTAACTTTATGTATTGATTGATTGTATATATGACCTATGTGTTTATATGCATTGCTTGTGTATGGGAGGAGATGGGGGATGCACTCCACAGTTTAGGGGAAGATGGGGGATGTACCTCTAAACCGGTTAATGGTTAAGGGAAGGTGGGGGATGGACCCAGGGATGCAGCTCATATGCTCTCCCATTGTGGTGATGACACAGCTCTTATGCTTGTCTAAAGAAGTGTAGATAAAGCTCATATGCTTATCTTTGAAAGTGTGATATAGTTTTTATACTTATCTGTTGACGTGATGATATAGCTAGTATGCTTATCTATTGTGAAGTGAGAAATGTTTTATATGAGTTACTGTCTCATTTAATTGTTGGCCAGGTTCTGAACCATATTTATGATTTTAAATTGGTTGAGTAAAGGGAGGCGGGATGAAATTGCAAAACCATGAATTTCTTATGCCTTATGTGTTGATAGTACTGTTGTTATTTCTATTAACTATCATTATAGAAATGTTATGTTCTGTGTTGGTTGTGGTATCATTGTGTGCGTGATGGTTGTTAATAGTGTTATTTTGGAAAGAAATGGAAAACAAAACTTTTCCTAGTATTTGGGCCACCCAAGGGTGCTGTTGAAAAGTTAATATAATTCAAGGGTTTTGAGGAATTTCAAATGAATCTTTTTGGCAAAACTAGCAGTGGGTGATTATGTGTTTTGGATAACACCGTGTTTGTGAAAAATGTTTACAAACTTTTGAGTTTCGCATTGAAAATGAAAGATTTATTTCGGAATGTCAACATTGAAAATTTGACTATTTTGAGAAGTGTTTCATGAACAAGAAAATGTTTTTCTTATTGTTTCCTATGAAGGTTTGCTTGGGTTGCTTTTTGGGAATTATGTGGTTGAGTAGTGACTTAGCTTGAAGCACTAGTCGGTTGTTGGTGAATTGTTTCGGGAAGGTTTGGTTTTGTTGAGACAGTCACGTCTAGAGTGTCGTTGTTTGGAACGTGTTCCCTTGGTCAGTCTCTTCCTTGGTGAGAGTGGATTAAAGGTTCGTAGTGAGAGTAGCCTCTTTCCTAATACCCGGGTGTTGGTATTGTGTGAATTGTTAGCCTTGTGTTTTGGCGTATCCTTAATTTCGGGGACGAAATTCTTTAAGGGAGGAAGGTTATAGCGATCCCGGTTTTCCCTTTGTTGTTTAACTGTAATCCGGACTCGGTGCCATAAATTTGTTGTTGTCTTATCCTCATTTCTATCCCTTACTCTTTGTTTTAGAGTTTTGGGTTGTGTTGGGCAAGTTGGGAATAAGTTGGTTGTGTTTTAAAACTTAGAAGTTTTGCCCAGTTTTTGGTCTCTCCGCTCGAGCGGGGGTTTTGGCGCTCGAGCGGGAAAATCCATCTCCCAGTATTTCTTCTGCAGTGTTGGACGCTCGAGCGGGCGTTTGGACGCTCGAGCGGGAGTTCGTGTGTGACGCTCGAGCGGGAAGTTTGATGCTCGAGCGGGGACCTGTTCTGCAAAAGTTCTGGAAGCGTGCATCTGCCGCTCGAGCGGGGGTTTGGCCGCTCGAGCGAGATCCTGTGAGTGATGCTGGAGCGGGGGTTTCCACGCTCGAGCGGGGAGTCGTGTATATCAGTCTGAGACTTAGCTTTTTGGATCACTTTTTGATTTCCTTTCTCTCTCCTACTTTTTCAAAACCTCCATTGGAGAGTACCTCACTCTAAAACCTAACTTCTCTCTTAGGATTGATCCAGCTAGAGTGTTTTCCTCACCTTAGGCCTTTGTAAGAAGTGTGTTGATCGCCGAGGGCTTCGTTTTGATCCAAGAAATTTGGGATTTGGAGCACTTTGGTTTCGGGTCATCTTCTCTATTTGAGTTCTCTATTTGAGGTAGGGATTCTCCTTGTTCTTTTTCAATACTCTGTCTATAGATAGACATGTGGTAATTTTTGTATTGCATGGAAATTGTATCATGTTGGATTTGTTTGAAAATCATGAAATAGACCTAGGATTGGTTGTGTTGAGAATGGGTTTGGCTTCATTGATGGTTGTCTTGGCTAATTAGAATACAAATTAGCATGTTGTAGTTAAAGGAAGAAAAAGCCCTAAATTATATTTTGATTGGGTAAATTAAAATAAGGATTTGTTGACCATTGTGTGTAAATCTCTTTTGTCAAACGAGTGTGGTAAGGGTGTTAATGCCTAAGAGATTAACCATGGCTTGGAGTTGATTTTATGGAAACAAGGAATGTGGAGTTGGTTTTGTGATAACAAAAAGGAAATGGAATTGTTTTTGAGAAAATGAAGAAAGTGTTTTCGAAATAAGTTTGAGAATTGGATTGTTGTATCTTGAGTGTTGAACACACATGTAGAAGGTATATCTTTAACTACCACGTTAATATTGTTGTTGGGTTTGTGATTCATGATAATTGAGTCTTTAATAGATGTACTAATTATATGCATCTAGAGGTTTTGTCTTTGGACATCGGTGGAGGATGACACGGTTGTGTAGAATTGTCGGGTATGCATTTTTACCATTGATTAATTGGACATCGTATGTGATGAAGTGCTAGATACATTATATATATGTATATTTACTCGGAAAGAGATAGTCATGTGTTCATATACTTTAACACATTGCTGGTGTCTTGATAATTTATGTATATGCATTATACATGTTGGTTATGCCTTGATGTGCTGTGATTGTTGGTGTTATACCCCGCGCTTAGAATCAAAGGTGCCGTTACCTTCCAGCTAACGCCTGGAGAACTGACCGCGCGAATAATCGGGGGCACCATACCCTTCTAGCTAGCGCCTGGTAAACTGGCTTGTTGTTAATGTTGTTGAGTGGGGTGTATTGTTGGCTTACTACGCACATAGCTAGTAGAGCGAAGTTGGTTGTAGTTATTTCAGTATATCTTTGGCTTACTAAGCACATAGCTAGTAGAGCAAAGTGGGATTGTTGTTGTTTCGTTGTAACTGAAAATATCGTGGATTTGATTCGGAGGACTGAGTTACTCCATTGGTTGATTATATACATGTTGGTGGGTTGTAAATTTACTTCTTTTTTTTTTTACAAAGATATGCATGTATAGTTGTGATAGTAGTGGAAACAAACCAAAATGTCATTTTTGTCTTTTGGAAAGTGTGAAGGAGAACGAATGTTTTAAAGATAAACATGTTTTGAAAAGGTACATCTGTGTATGTATTGAAAATGGAAGAGAGTATCGGGCTTGGTGAGATTATTTCCCAAGTAATTGTTAATGTTATGAAAGAGTGGGAATGGGGGTTAATGAAAGGAAGGGAAAGTGGAATCGTTTATAGTGTCGAATGAAATGGTTGTTTTCGAGAAAAGTTCATACACATATATATTTTGTATAAACTGTCACATTGCTATTCTAGTATGAGAATGAGTGTTCATGATCATAGCTATCTGTAAGTTGTTATTGTTGAGGATCATGTTGAGTTCCCTACTGGACTATATGTTCATCCCACGTTGTTGAATCCTTTTCAGGTGTTAAGCAGGTTGAGCTGCAAGATTTGGATCTGCTTATTTACTGGCCACGGGGCCTCTGTTATGTTGGCGGAATGCCATTGTTGTGAAAGGGTTACACCCTTCTTCTTGAACCTTAAGTGATGTAATCCCAAGGGCAATTTATTAAGTATGTTCATGTAATATTTACTTTGCATACGAATGAGAGTATTGTCAATCACTTCTACGGATTGAATGTATGAGTTTATTTCCGCATGTTATCTCTGAAATTGAATTAAGTTAATGAATATGGTAATGACTTCGAGTAATAAAAGTGGGGCGTGACACCGGTAGTGCCTTATTAATGGCCGGCAGGTCTCATCAATGGTCGGCAAGGCTGAGATCATGGCCGGCAATGCACTAAAACAAGCAATAGGGAGGGACCAAAGTATGGTCCAAAGATGGGTCAAAAATGAAACAGGGTTTGGAAAGCTCAAACCTGTGACGTTCTGCTGTGAAGTTCAAATGCTCGGCGAACAACCAAACTTGTTGCTGGATGTACCTGCAAGCACAATCAAGTCTTGAGGACGATCAAAAATGGGGTGTCTACACACTAATGTTTTGTAACAAATAAGGGTCGACCCTAGGAGACAGTGGTGTCAATCTTATTTTTCAGAATGCAACCCAGAACAAAATAGCAAGGGGAGGATCGACCATAAGAACTCGATGTGTCAACCTTATATTTTAGTAGCCACCCTAAGGGTACAGTAAGAAGGTGGTGTCGACACCACCAAGGCTAGTGAACAAAGGCAGCGTCAACACCACCAAGGATGGTGTTGACCCTTAAGCCAAAATCCAACAAGAGAAGAGGAAAGGACGACCACTATGGATGTGGCTTCTGGATTCAAAGGCAATAAATGGGTCGGGTCTAAGCTTGGATCGCTATAGGCTTGGTACTTCTTTCAATATAATGAAAATGAGTCTTTGTTAATTTTGCTTCTACACAAGTTTCACACTTGCAATTTAGATTAATCTTGAAACATGGTGCAAACAACCCATTTTTGACCACCCTTAAGACTTGGGTGCCACTGATTGATTACTCGATGATGAAAGTTACATTGTGCAAACATTCGATTTCTTCAACAAGAAGAGCTTCAAACCCCAACCTTACACCCCCCCCCCCATTTTGACCAAAACTGTTTTTGAACAAAACTATTTTAGACCTTAAAACCCTCTCCTTCAAAATATTTTTGAAAATGTTTCTATGATGTTCCGAGGCTCGCATTTCGTTAAATGTTGCATTTTTCGGTAAACTGAGAAAGGACAAAGTGGAAATAAATGGAAGAGAGGTGAACTCTTTGAAAAATATTTTAAACCTCTTGTTTATAGGTTTGGAATTGAATAAAATTGGAAGACAGGGAAGAAACCTAGTTGGTAGAGAAGTTAGGCATCAAACCGTTAAGAGAGAACTAAGCAACCTTCACTAAATCAGGCCTATCTCTTTCTACACTTAGAATTTAGTTGTGAGACCACCACCATTGGAAAGTGGACTTCCGGGGCTTCATTTTAGACCCAAAGATCTCCTAAAGCCGAGTTTGGATGAGGGAGATATGGCTGTTTGAAATTAGACATCAATCTGATTAAGACAAAACTGAGCAACCTTCACTAAAATAGACATATCTCTTTGCACACTTAGAATTTAGATGTGAGGCTGCCACGATTGGAAAGTAGATTTCTGGGGATTCAATTTAGACTCAAGAATGACTTAAAACGGAGTCTGGATGAAAGAGATATGCCCATTTGAAGTTGGGCCTGGAGGCAGATTTTTGGTGGCCAGCAGATGGCCGGCCGGCTACCATTGGTGGCCGGCAATTCACACTTTTGGCCAGCCGGCCACTAATGTAAAATCTAGATATTTTTGCCAGCTGTTTCCACAAAGCTCCAGCTATCCCTTTATAGATATTTTCGACTAAGGGGCTGTTTTTCTATATATAGAGGACCTCTCTTCTTACTTTCAAGGTTACAAACATTTAGGAGTGAAGAAATAACTTTGGATAAATCCTCTCTCTCCACAATTCTTTCTCTCTCTCTTGCAATTTGCATAGCCTTTACCCAAATACTCTAAACCAAACCTAGAGAGCTTCTTGTTGAGGTGATTTGAGCTTGAATTTGAGCTATGGAAACATTTGAGAGTGTGAAATTAGTGGTTTATAACTCAAAGTGGCATTCATTTTCAAGAGGTATACCTTTTCTTACTTTTGTAACATCCCTACACCACTTCTTTTCTATCTTTTCTTGTTGATTTTGAAGTGTTTTTCAACTGTTTTTATGGGCTAAAGCTTGTGGCTTAAGGCTATTAAAGGTAGAGGGGTTAACCACCCTTTTTTGAACCTTGTTCTCTAAGCCTTTACACTTGTGTTTCCCATCTCTTCATCAACTTTTTTAAAGCTTTTTACCACTGATTTTTAGATATTTTCAGTGGTTAAAAAAGTGGTTTTGAAGTCCCAAAAATTGAGGGGTTAGCCACCCCTCCTTTGGCTTGTTTACTTACTTAAATTGCTCCATGTTTTAGCTTATTATTTTAGCTACTTTTGTCTTCATTCCAGCACATTTTTGTATTGTTTTTGGACTGTCTAAACTTTGAGATTTTGGACTAAAACTTGTGGTTTAAGATCAATAAGGGTGGAGGGGTGGCTCACCATTCCTTCTACCTAGCTTCCAAGGCCTTTACCCTTGTATTTCTCATCTTTGCACTATCTCTTTTTGAGATTTTTAACACTATTTTTCAGAGTTATTTCAGTGGCTAAAATCATTTTTGAAAGTCCAAATTTGGAGGGATTAGCCTCCCCTCTTTATGTCTAGCTTACTAACCTAGCTTGTGCTATGTTTTAGCTTATTAATCTAGCTTTTTTTAACTTAATTCCAGCATGTTTTAGGACTTATTTTAGACTATTTTAGCACTATTTTGGGCTAATAGTTACATTTGAGCTTTGTTTTGCATGCTTATAGTGTAATTGTCCTCATGAGTTTGGTGTTCTAGGCCTTAGACACCATCTCCTTTGAGTTGATTGCATTTATTTATGGCTTTCCATACTTGTGATCACACTTAATCATCTTTGTAACCTTCTTCCTTTCTTGGCTTTTGTTTTTCTTTGAAAGTGGTTCAAACAACTTGTTTGTTTAAAGCATGAGATTGAGGTGTCATGCTTAATGGTTTAATTCTTTAGAGGGTTTATTACCAATGATATGACATCTCTTTCATATCCAAGACAACTCTTGGTTTGAGCCCTCTTTCTATTAGAGAACTTAAACTCACCCTTTGGACTTGATTCGTTAAAGAATGGTTGGTAATCTAAAATGATGTAATAAAATTGAGGCTAAAAAAGATGCAAGATAATAATTTGTTTATATTCAATCGGACGTTAATTGAACACATGGAAGCTTGAGATGTTTCATACTCATTAGTGATGAAATGGTTTAAGTATCCAAGGTTATTACTTCCCTTGATCAATTCATGAAAGGGAGGAGGTTAGAGTCTCATTTCATTGCATTTATTGAAATTGCACACTTTGGTTCATAAGCCATCATGCAATGAAATTGCTTGAGTTGGTGGTTTGTGAACCAAGTTCATTACTTCTTTGATTTGTTCATGAAAAAGAGGGGTGAATTGTGCAAACAAACCCTCGAGAATACACTGTGCATGCTCTGTTTGTTCTCTGTTATAGGAGGGTGAATTGGGCAGTAGTGGCCAGCAGGCCACCATTGATGGCTAGCTGGCTATCACTGGTGGCCGGCAAGCCCTAATCACTAGCCGGCCAGCTACTGATGCAAAATTCAGCAGTGTGTTTTTGAGTCAAAGCAGAGTTATTTTGGAAGGGAACAACAGTGTATGTGTTCTTTGTGCAACAGAGGCTCTCCGAAAGCAAAATAATGGCCTTTTCGGATGGAAACTGAGCATGCGCATGAACATTCCTCGCTTCCCGAGGTGAAGTAGTTAGCTTAGTACTTATTTGTTTAGCTTATTTACTTCTTTTAATTACACTTGTGTTGTAATTATATAATTAGTTAAAGTAGTTAGCTAGTTGTGATATTGTAATCATTAATTAACTAGAATAGTTAATTAATTCATATGTTATTGCAATAAATAGTTAAGTAGCTTAGCTAGTTTATTTAGTTTGTTTTGTAATAATTAATTAATTAGCTTAGCTTAGCTAGTTAGCTAGTTAGTACATTCGGAGTCTCCTTCGTGAGAGCGCAATGTAATAATATGTATGTCTTCCAACTCCACGTCTTTCTCCATTTTATTTACTAGCTTATGATGGTTAGTTTAGGGACATCATGTTTTGTTTAGCATACTTCATGTTTGCATTCACTTGTTTTGTATTCACTTGTATTGCATGCACTGAGACTCGGTTCATTATTCTAACTACATTGTTAGTTTAATACTTCTTTGAATACGTGCTTAGACCGCATGTTATTTCATTGATTCATATGCCATATTAGTAGCCAAGCCAATTTAGATTGCATATTGTATGTGTTGCATTAGTCATATTGTATAGTTAGGAATCATACATTTTTCTAACTCATTTCTCTTTTGGCTTAAAGTACTAGGTGAGCCTTTACTCGCTTTAACATAATTGCATGAGTGTTGATGTTGCCATGTTTAGGATGATTGTCATGAGGCTAATTGCTTAAGTGCTATAACTATTTGAATGCTTGTAGATGAAGGCTAGTTGCTTGAATTGGAATAATTTGAGTAATGTTTATATGCAATCACTTTTTTCAAGTGGTATATATTTCGAAACGATTTTTCAAAACAAACATGAATCAAATGTTCCAATTCTTGCAAAGTTAGTCTATACTTGTGTGTGCATATCACATAGTAATGCTAGCCTAATAAACCGGAACAAGAGCATATAATGTACATAAGCTTTATATCATGATTAGTAGAGGCTGATCTTTGATTGGGCGAGCGGGGGAGCTCAAATTCATTCTTGACCTTTCCCTATAGTACCTAAGTTCCTGAGCTGAGACAATCTTGGTGATGACGGACACGTGGCCTTTGGTACGAGTCATGGGTTTCCTAAATTTTTCTAAAACAAAATATTTAGGTGTCGACTCTGTATCTAGCAAAGCAGTCCATTTTTGGCAATTTGATTCAAAATCGATTTTCCAAAAGATTTGCCGAATTTTGACTCTTTGGTGATTATCTATTTCACATTGCACTTGTGAGATCAGATTCAGAACCGCAAGAGTTCGATACTGTAGGGCTTATTTCGACTTCCAAAAGAGGGCGCGAAAAAGTCGAGTTACAGATGGTATGTGATCTAACTTGATTAATCTACGTAAAGAGTCAAAATTTACATGACCCAATCTATCATGCCATAAAAAAGGGGACTCAAACATATAAGTAGAAGAAGAAGCTTTATCATTAATTTTAGGGATAATAGTCATTACGTTGAGTTTAAACATACCGCTCGACATATAACCCTTCCACATATAGACTCCGCCCTTGGTCAACATGACCTTGTCAAACTCAAACACCATGCGAAAGCCATGCTTACTTAAGGGTGACCTCGAGACAAGGTTCTTATGAATGTCTAGCACATATAGGACATCGTTCAGAGTCAGCTCTTTTCTTGAAGTTATCTTTAGGACCACCTTGCTTTTACCCTTGACAGTTGAGATTGCAGAATTTCCCATGAACAACTTCTCACCGTTTGAAACCAGTTCAAAAGTTGTGAACATTTTCTTTTCAGCACAGTTGTGGTGACCAATGTCTATCTATCATTCCTTCGGGTTGGACCCTACCATGTTCACTTTAGCGACGGCAGCTGACAGATGCATGTCGTCTATATCTTTTGATAGATCCTCCATCTCAGCCATGTGAGCCCGACTTTTATTTTGTGGAGGGTTCTTCTTGTAGGGTTTCTTCTTCTTGCGGCAATCAACCGCCCGATGCCCATCGCTTCCTCAGTTGAAGCACTTTCCATTGAACCTAAAAGTAGGTTCCTGTGGCTTGTAGACTGGTCTCTTGGAGACGCCACCTCTAGCCCCCAACTTCGAGCTTTTGCCTGTCGGTGGCTTCTTCTTCACCACCAAGGACTGGCCATGCTCAACCACGTTTACTTTCACAGTGGAGGTACTCTCTCATTTCTTCATGTTGTCTTCTTTAATACAGAGCTTAACAATGAGCTCTTTAACTGTCATCTCCTTTCGCTTGTGCTTCAAGTAGTTCTTGAAGTCTTTCCAACCGTTAGGCAGCTTTTCAATCAAAGCAGCTGCTTGGAATGATTCACTCAGAAACATTCCCTATACATGAATCTTGTGTAGAATTACTTAGAAATCTTGGTCTTGACTAATGAATGTTTTTCGAGTCCACCATTTTGAAGTCCAAAAATCGGCCAACAACAAATTTCTTTGCCCTAGCATCCTCAGTCTTGTACTTCTTGTCCAAAGCATCGCACAGCTCCTTTGCTGACTTTTTGGCATAAAACACGTTGAATAGTGGGTCTGCCAAGCCATTCAAAACATAGCTCCGGCAAAGGAAGTATGCTAATTCCAAGTATCTAAAGCCATGAGTTTCTGCTTGTCTTGCTCATTCTCTTCCATGGCTGGTGGATCCTCACTCAAAAGCCTCGCAAGGCTTAGAGTAATCAGGTAGAACAACATTTGCTGCCACCTCTTGAAATTCACTCATGTGAACTTCTCTAGGCGCTTATGATGGTTGAGCGGGCCTCCCGGAACAACAAGAGCAGCAACAAGGTTGACCGCAGAGGTCACAACAACCGGGTTGACTACAGAGGTCACAGTAGTAGGGGTTGGCAAGCCAGTTACCGCGGGGTTCTGATCCCCACTAACATTAGTAGCATCAGCAGCATCGATAACAGTTGCCATTTCTGAAAAATACAACAGAATTTCACTATTTTGCTGTAGACACCCCATTTTTGACTGCCCTTAAGACTTGGACGCCGCTACTGACGGTTTACTTGGTGGTGAAAGTTGTGCAGTGCAAGGGTTCGATTTCTTCAGCAAGGAGAGGGTCAAATCCCAACTTCATACCCCTTTTTGGACCAAAACTATCTTGATCAAAAGATTTTGAGACCTTGAAACCCTCTCTTTCAAAATATTTTTGAAATAAAGTTCCTACGATGTTCCGACGCTTGCATTTTGTTAAATGTTGCGTTTTTTTTTGGGCAAACCAAGCGAGGACAAAGTGGAAATGAATGAAAGAGAGATGAACTCTTTGAAAGATCTTTCAAAACACCTTGTTTAGGGGTTTGGAGTTGAAGAAAAGAGGAGAGGAGAGAAGAAACCCAGTTGGGGAAGGAGTTGGGCATGATCCGTTAAGAGAGAGACAAGAAGTCCTCGCCAAATCAGGCCTATCCTTTTGAATACTTGGATTTCAGCTATGAGGCCCCCATTGTTGGAAAGCTTACTTCCGGGGCTTCAATTTTCATTCAAGAATCTCCTCGAGCCGAGTCCGAATGGGAGAGATATGGTTGTTGGAAGTTGGGCATCAATCTGGTTGGACCGAAACTGAGCAGTCTTTACTAAAAGAGGGATATCTCTTAGCACACATGGAATTTTGAGGTGAGGCTGCCAAATTTGGAAATAAGACTCCCGGGGCTACAGTTTAGGCTCAAGAATGACCTGAAAAGGCATCCAGATGAAGGATTTAAGCTTTCTTCAAAACGGGGACTATGACTGATTTTTGTTGCCGGCCTCTATGGGAGTGTGCCGGCCATGAGTGGCCAATGCCGGCCAAAAAGTGACCCATGCCGGCCATCAATGAGCCACTGCCTGCCATCACTGATGGCCGGCAGCACCCCTCTCTCAGCAGGTTTCACGGTAGATCTTTTGAGCCAGCTGGAATCCTTTAATTTCCCCTCCATACACGTGTATGGAGGGAGGAAGCTCTTGCCAAGCTTGTTCAAGAAGCTTTGAATTGATTTTCCTCTATATAACGAGAGGCCCTCTCTCCTTAACAGGGGTTCAGCTATTTTGAAGAAAAAAAAAGCTTTCTTTCTCTCTATATTGTTTGTATTTTGTGCTTAGAAGTTGGATTTCCTTGCACTTTTACACTACAACACATAGAGATACACCACCACCATTGGACTAAGCTTCTTGGGAGGTCTTCTTGAGGTCTGAAAACTGGTTTCCACCCCCTGAAGTTGCTGGTTTCGAAGAGGGTCTTCAAGGGTGAGTATTTTTCCCATTTTTGCACCTTCTTGTACCTCACTGTAGCCCTCATTGCATATTGATTTGGGTTTTGCTTATAACTGAAAAAAGTCTTGTATTTAAGTGCTTTTAAAGTTTGTTTAAGGTCTTTTTGCTGCTAGGGGCGTGTAACCCCCTTGCATGCTTTGTTTGGTTTTGTTTTAAGCCATTCCTTGAGGTCTCCGAGCTAGCCTTGGTTTGGCCTTCTTACCATTGAAATCCAATGGATTTTCAGTGGTAAAGGTGTGGTTTTGAGATCCTTAATCAGAGGGGGTGGCCCCCTCTCTTTTGGTTCCTCTTTGCTTGCATTTTTGGCCTTCCAAAGGACCATCCCTCCATGCATTTTTTAGGCTTGGTTCAGGCCTATTTTTGTGACTTTTAGGACCTGCCTTGGCCCTGTCCATGGCTGGTTTGGTCATATTTTTCATGTATCTAGTATGTGTTGTGTAACTCCATTCATAGCTTATCAAAGTAGCATGTGTGCTTAGCTTGTGTTGAGTCCATTTCAGTGGGTTTTTGGTGATGTTTTACCATGCCATGAATCTTTTTTGGGTTGGTTTTGTCAATCTATGCTTGCATGATACACTTGTAGTGTAAATCCCCTAAACTAGCTTCATATGCTCCATGCTTTGCCATGTTATGTTAGCTTGTTTTGTTTACATTTCAGCATGTATTTGGTCATCATTTGGCATGCCATGACCCTATCCATAGTTTTTTTGATCATCCTTTGCATGCTCTATATAGGTGTAGAACAAATCTTGTTTACTAGCCCTTTGTGCATGATGTTTTGACTCATCATACTAGCATATTTTGGCTTTGCTCTAACATGATTTTATGCTTATTTTGGGCTGTCCTAGGACGTTTTTGGGCTACCATGGCCATATCACTCGTGCTTTGTATGGCTATAGTGTGAATGCTTAGGCTAGTCTTGGGTTTTGAGGCCCCTACTATGCCATACATGTGATGTTTGCATGCTTTGCCCTCATTCCATATACTATTTCAGTCATGAAATGTTGTCATACACTTGCATTTGACATGCCTTGAATGCTTTATAGAGCTTGTGCTTTATGTCTCAAGAATTGACTTTTGTACATGCCATTAAGCCTAAGCCTTTGGCTCATCATTTCAGTGCATTTTGGGTCTTATTATACCATGATGTAACTCTGTTTTATGTTGTTCAAGTCTTGTCACGATTGCTTTCAATAGGTGTAGGGCATTGCCTCTTTAAAGCCTTGCATGCTCCATGTTTTTGGCTTTGTGTTCTAGCCTATGTTGGCTAGCTTTGAGCTTAGTTTTGGTCTTGTTTGGACCTACCCTAGGACTATTTTAGGTCCCCTCGGCCCCTTGGGGTTTGCCTTGTATGGCCATGGCTTAAGTCCCTTTGCTCACTTTAAGCTTTGAGCATCATAATATGCTATGCTTGCATTGTTGATTTGATTTGGCATCACTTCACATGAGATTTCAGAGCTTACCACATTGTCATACATCTGTGTTTGTTGCTCCTTAAGTGTGCTTAAGAGTTGTCCTATTTGTGCCTTAATACTTGAGCCACTTGGCATACATGTTTGCCTTGCCATTTCATGCTTTTCATGCCATCAATCCATCACTTTTGGCCATTGATTTGGGCTTAGTTGAGAGCTACCCACATTAGTTTAAGTCCATCCCTTTGCATGTTGTCACATGCCTGTCTCGCATATTGTTGTATGCTTACTCGATCTTTGCATGTTGTCGCATGCTCCCATTACATGTTGTTGCATGTTCATGTTGCATTTTGTCATGTTGTCCAAGGTTGTCACCTCACATCATGCCTATGTGCTTGTTGCATGTCATTAGCCTTGTTAGGTTATTCATATTGTATGTTTGCCATCCTTATGTGTTGCATTGTTTGGATTAAGTGTTAATCCGAGCATGAGGAATGAGGGGCGTTTCATACTTCGAGTGATAGAACGTGTCTCAATTCTCGGTCGCCGAAGCTCTTGATGATTCATGATAGAGTTCTAGGCTTTACTTGCTTTATTTGTGTATTCATTTTCATATTGATTTGCACAAGTTGGATCTTTGGCCATCATGCATCGGGATGCGTGATTGATGGTCGTGGATTCGACTAGGCCTCTCCCTTGATGTTTTGAGGCGATATGGGGTGGTATAGTGCATATATTGCCTTGGGAGACCCTTCATTCTCTCTATTTTGTGCTTTGTTGCAGCTTGGTGTCACAGCACACCAATGGCCGGCAGTTCACCACTGATGGCCGGCAGTGTCACACCCTTGGCCGGTAGTGCCCTGTTGTTGGCCGGCATCTCTCATTTCATGGCCGGCAAGCCACTGGTGGATCCCCTAGCAGTGTTTTGGTAAGTTCCAACAACAAACACTGAAAGAAATTCCTGCAAACAGAGCCTCTAAAGAGCAACCGGAAGGTGTTTTGAGGCGAAGAACCGAAGCGAGCATGCATACCTTCCTCTTCTCCAAACAGAGTTGGAATAACATTCATTTACTGCTTACTTGTTAGTTAGTAGTTGTGTAATAATTAGTTGTAGCTAGTTATTAATTCGGTTTTGTAATAATTAATTAACTCGTGAGTTAGTTAATTAGGTGGCTTGTATTATTTATTTGGACCCTCCGAGCGAGGGCACAATTGTAATAAGTGTGCGTGTGTGTGATGTATGTCTTCCAACCCCACGTCTTTCTCCATTTTATTTACCAGCTTATGATGGTTAGATTAGAGCATGTTTCAATTAGCATACTTATGCTCGCATGTTTGCATTCATTCATCTGTCTTGCATGCACCGGGCTCGGCGCATATACTAACTGCATTGTATTTCAATTTCAAGTTGAATACGTGTTAGTTGTAGCATCATCATATGCCATCTTAGAATAGCCGAGCCTATCTTAGTTGCATTTTTGCATGTGTTACATTAGGCATTTCAACGTAGTTAGGATCATGCATTATTTCTAACATAGCTTCTGTTTTGGCTTGGAGTACTCGGTGAATGTTGTAGACGCGCTCCGTGTGAGGGCCTCAGTGCTACAGTTCGGACTCAAATTGTCACGGTTTTTAATCTAAACCAAAGAGTCCAAATCCGACAAATCGTTTTGAGAAAACAGATTTTTGTAAAGAAATGTCAAACATGGACTGCTTTGCCAGATACAGAGTCGCCACCTAAATATTTTTTAATGGGGGAATTTAGGAAACCCTGACTCGTTTGCCTAAGGCCACGTGTCCGTCATCACCAAAGTTGCCTCGGCTCGAGAACTTGGGTACGATTGGGGAAGGTCAGCTATGAGCATCCCCTCTCGCCCGATCCGAAGATCGGCCTCTACTAACCATGATATCTCGTTTTTGAAAATACATGCGTTCTTATTCCGATTAATTAGCTAGAATTACTATGTGATGCGCGCAGCAAAACAAGTATAGACTAGATCGCCTAATTTGGAACAAAGCATTGCATATCCGTTTCGTTTAGGAAATGGTTTGAAATTTGCTACTCGCAAGTAGGCTAAAACACGAATTTCAACGAGTCGTTCCAACTCAAACAATCCAACCTTCACCCACAGGCATTCAAGCAGTTTATATCACATAAGTATCTAGCCATATGGTAAGCATGCTGTCATGTTAACATTCACACTCATGCGAGATGTTAAAACATAAAACACTTATAGTGTACTCCAAGCCAAAACAATAAACTAGTTAGTAATCATGCATGATCCAAGTCCATGTTCGTGGCTAATGCAACGCATACAGAATGTCACTAGAATAGGCTCGGCTAATCCTAGGATGGCATGTGAAATACAACAACTAACACGTATTCAACTTGGAATTGAAATACAATGCAGTTAGCATGATGCGCCGAGCCCGGTGCATGCAATACTGATGAATGATGCACGCATGCATAACATAAGGTATGTTAAATTAAACATGTCCTAATACTAACCATCAAAAGCAAGTAAGTAAAAGGGAGAAAGAAGTGGGGGTTAGAAGGCATGCACACACGCACCCACACTTATTACAAATACGCCCTCACTCGGAGGGACCGAAAGAATAATACAGTCCGAATAATGAATCAACTATCCTAGCTAATTAATTATTACAAACCCTCTAATTAATTAACAAATTAATCACAAAAATAATTTAAATGTGAAGCTAAAGAGACTGCTGCAGCTCTGTCTCGGAATGCGCGAATGATGCATGCTTGACTCACCCCGCTCGAAAACTCACTGCCATAACACTGTTGCCTCTGTTTACACTGCCCTGCTCCTCTGAAAATTTGCACAAGTCCCAAGGATGCTTCTCTGAACACTGGGAAGCATCACCGACCAAGTGGGAACACTACCGGCCGAAGGGAATGGTCATCGACCATTGGTTGAGCCACCGACTAATTGTATTTGGTCGGTCGACACTCCAAGTAGCCGGTCGGCTATTTCTTCCTGCAGAATCCTGCAATTGACAGTAGCAGAGGGCAAGCAGTGTATGGCATGGAATTTTCAAGCAAATGTGAGCATGGCCACACTCTCTATCATGCAATGGACTCAAGGGAGCATGACCCTCGACCCTCGGGCCATCAATTATGCATTTTGATGCATGATGGCCTGCCATTCAATGTAAAATACATGCAACAAAAGAGATGAATGCCAACACCCTATCATATTGAGATCAAGGGTGTCGGCGACCGAGGATTGAGACGTGTTACGTCACTTGGAGTACGAACACTCTCAATCCTCATGCTTGATTTGACACCCCAAACCAAGCAATGCAATGCATGTATACAAACATGGCTCAAGAATGCAACATGAGCCTAAGATGCAAAACATGCCAAATGCAATGTAATCTATTATGCAAGCATGCAATGTGCTAATCATGCAAGAGGCAATACAATGCAATTTAACATGTGATGCAAACATGGTACAATGCAAGTATGCAACGAGAGGCAACAAGTCAAACATACAACTATGTACAATAATGGACTTAGACTGAAATGGAAGGCCTCAGCCACACCCTAAAATAGTGGCCAAAAGGGTCAAAAATGGCACAACTTATACATGCAAGCATGCACACACCAAGGCCTATCATCTAAGCATGGAAGGGGACAACTCTAAGCATACTTAAAGGCAATATGCTTGGACATTAAACACTCATGTTAAACTCTGAAAAGCACACAAAAGATGACCTCAAGACATGTTAGGGAATGGATGCAAAATAGAAGGTATTCAAGGCCACAAAAGAGAGCATTGCTCAACACCTAACCTAAGCAAACGTGGCATGAACTAAGCAACCCAAAACAGAGTTTTTATGCATCAAAATATGCCCCAAAACCCACTGATATGGCAGACCCAAAGACTTAAATACATAAGCATGCACAATGCTCATTTCAAGGCACAAAAAGACACCTCTTCAAGGCATGGAAAGGGTGATGGATGCAAGCATAGGAACATGGATTAGGGACTGAAATGGCATGTGAAATGACTCCAAATCATTGAAACAACCCAACTAAAACATGCTCATGACTCACACCCTCAAGGCTCACAAGCCAAAATACAAAGGGGCTATACCAAACATGGCAAATATGATCAAAACAATGCCTAACAGACCTCAAGCATGATGAAACATGACCAAAAGCTTCACAAAGCTAGGAAAAAAAATGCAAGCGTGATGGCCTAATGGCAAGATGCATTTCTAGGCAAAATAGAGGAGTACAAAGCAAGTGTATTATGCATGCAAAGGACCATTAATCCGACCAAAAGCAGAGATGTAATATGACCAAATGACACCCAAAAACCTCTTAAATGGAGCCAAAAACACCTAAGCATGCATGCTACCTTTATGAGCCAAAAATACAAACAAAAGAGGGACAAAGGGAGAGGGGTGTCCCTCCCTTATGCAAGACTTCAAAACCTCTTCTTCACCACTGAAAATCCACTGGATTTCAGTGGTGAGAAGGCCAACACACAAAAGTCTCCAAAGCTTAACAAAGAGAGCACAAAAAGGGCCAAACAAGGCCTAAGAAAGGGAGGTCGACCCCCAACACCAAAATGACCTAATAAAACATCTTAAGCATGCAAATACAAGACTTTTTTCAGTTATACATGAAGTCTAAAATAGCATGCAAGATAGGTTAAAGACTAGTGCAAGATTGGGGAATATAAAGCAATAGTGTTACCCTTGAAGATCCCTTGAAGAACAGCAAGGTCAGCCACATTCTTCTGATCAAAACCGATCCAAAACTTCAAGAACAAACCCTCAAGACCTCCCAAGTCGAAGTATGGTGTAATGGTGTGTGTCTTAGTGCAAAACTAAGAATAAAACACACTTTTAGGCTCTTAAATACACACAAATAAAGAGAGAGAGGGAGATATAGAGAGAGAAGGTGTATATATCAGAATATATATGTATTTTGCTCTGGTTTTGCTCAACCCAATCAAAGGAGAAGAGGGGTCTCTTATATAGACAATGCAAAGACTAAGCTTCCAAGGAAAGTTATTCAAAAAGGGTCAAGGCTTCCAAGGGAAGCTAAGCTAAGGGTGCAAGCTTCTTGAGGAAGCTATGACAAAGGATCAAGCTTCCTCAAGAAGCTTGAGCAAAGGGTGCAATCTTCTCTAGGAAGCTTGGACCAAAAGGGTGCAAAGGTTCAAAACAGCCACACCCGTACATGGGGGGCAGGGTCCGTGCATTCCAGCTGGCACAGCTGGCATGCATTATGCCTAAAAAAGGCAAAAAGGTGGTATCGGCCAGAAAAGGAGGCCATCGGCCAAACAGATGGTCGGCCGACCACACCAAATGCCGACCGGCCAATGGTATATTTCATTAATGGCCGGTAGCAAGAAGACACGGTCGGTGGCCTCAAGTCAAGGCCGATGGGTGTCAGGGGTAGCTAACAAGCTACTCTCTACCCTCAGAAGCAAAAACACAAGTGTTTGGTGCAAAATCAAACACAAAACAGTCGAGTTGAGAGATCCTGAGGCAAGACGCGTAGCCGAGACCTCCGGGAACTCAAAATGAACACGAACATGGGTGATCACCGAGTGTCCAAGCGGTGACTTCCAAGTCTTGAGGACGGTCAAAAATGGGGTGTCTACAAGTGTTTATGCTTTAGCATCCTTGCACGCGTGTGAGTGACTGCCATGATAGCATGCTTACCATGAGGCTAACTGCTTATGTGATATAATTGCCTGAATGCCTGTGGGTGAAGGTTGGATTATCTGAGTTGGAACAATGCATTGACTGTGAGTTTTAAGCCTACTAGATAGTGGCAAATCACCATGTTTTCTAAGCCTACCTGAGGGTGGCAAATCCACATTTTAGCCTACTTATGAGTAGCAAACCGCTTTAAAAAACAAACATGAGATGTTTTGTTCCAATTCAGGCGATCCGGTCTATATTTGTATGCTGTGCGCATCACATAGTAAATCTAGGCTAATAACCGGAATAAGAACGCATCATGTTTTCAAAACTCGATATCATGGTTAGTAGAGGCCGATCTTTGATCGGGCGAGCGGGGGTGCTCACGAAGTGACCTTCCCCAATCGTACCCAAGTTCCCGAGCCGAGGCAACTTTGGTAATGACGAACACGTAGCCTTAGGTACGAGTCAGGGTTTCCTAAATTTTTCCAAAAATAAAATATTTAGGTGGCGACTCTGTATCTGGCAAAGCAGTCCATGTTTGGCACTTCTTTCAAAAAAATCTGTTTTCAAAAACGATTTGCCGGATTTGGACTCTTTGATGATTCATCGGTCTTACATTGCACTCTACGAGATTAGATACAGGACCGTGACTTTGAGTCCTGAACTGTAGTGAGCCCAAATGAACAAAACGAGATTCCTCCGGGACGTTCGGGGACGTCTACATCTGCGTTTCTAGAAATTAAACTTAACACTAAAAAATCCCAAAGTTAGAAATTTAATTCAAAACTGGTCTCACCACTTCCGTAGAATCGAACATGGTCAGGAATGTTTCTAGGAAGATTAGATGGGTCACATTGATCCCACTTAAAACTCAGTTAAGCTTAGACAAAACTTTCAAGAGCATGTTTACTCTTAGTCCATGAGAAACAATATTTAGAATTAAGTTTTCTAGGGGGATAAACTAGGTTAAAACAAACCAATT
Organism: Camellia lanceoleosa; assembly: GCA_025200525.1. Classification (NCBI taxonomy): domain Eukaryota; kingdom Viridiplantae; phylum Streptophyta; class Magnoliopsida; order Ericales; family Theaceae; genus Camellia; species Camellia lanceoleosa. The sequence goes on from CM045758.1 coordinate 132,030,492, forward strand.
TCCACAACTTACAAGCAAATACAAATTGCTAAACAAATTACAAGCAATTAAAACATTGCTAGGGCAATTACAAGCAAATCAAACTTGCTTCTACATATTGGTAAATAATCACAACGAAAGCTAAAGCAAAAAATTGCTTCAATTATGTAAATAGAATAGCCTATCCATTAGGATTCTATTTAGTCTAAAAGCCTTTCCACGCTTAGATATTCTTTTGCTCAACATGTAAAGAAAGTTAGTAGAAAAACACAACAAAATACAAAGTAAACAATTGAAAGAAATTGTAAAAGCACTAAATTAATTTAATAGCAAAATTAACTAATGACTTAAAATCCTACACAAGTTACAAAACCTTATAACTCTTAAAATTAAATTAAAATTAATTGGCAAGAGTTATATACAATTACTATACAATAAACATGTAAATAATTCTATCAGTTAACATGCAAATAATTTTAGAGTAATTAACATGTAAATAGTTCTATAGTAATTAACATGTAAATAATTCTATTAAACTAAAAATTTAGAAATAAACTCATGCAAATAATTCTAGAACTCTAAAAAATAATAAGCATGTAATTTGACTTAAATCTAGAAAATTAAAGAACATGCAAATTATCTTAAAAATTTAAGAAATAATAAACATGTGGGTTAAACTAGAATGTAGCAGATATTGAACATGTTGATCATATTAGAAAACTAGAAAATAATTAGCATGGTATTGTTAATTACAATTTGAGACACTCATGAGCATGCACAATACATTATAAAATTATAAAATAAAAAACATGCACAACATGGTAGGAAACTAAGAATCATACCTATAAAATTAAAATTATACTAGAACCAAATAGCATGCCAAATGTACACAAATTAAAACTAAAAATTATAACATAACAGTGCCAAGTTAATCTATATATGAATTTCTAATCATCAGTAGCATAAAGTTGTTACCATGCACTACAACGCATGAGCATCAAGTACTGATCGTTCTTCTTCTTCTTTTTTCTTAATTTAAATCCCATTGCATGTATCATTGAAACAATAGCTTGCTGTTTTGTTTTTAACAAATAAAACTAATGAACAAAAGTCAAAACATGATCATGACTTCTATAAACAAACAGTGGGCTTATGATGGTAGAAGTCCTAATCATGCACTCTATATATATAACAAATAGTGGCCTTTTATTTTCCAATGAACAAAACAGTAGCATGCAAATATATCTTTAACTAAAGAAATGTACAAGAATATTCCAAAAGTCACTAGGATGTGGGCTTTCAAAAATGCTATAGGTGGTTCGGTAATTAGAGAAAAAAGTAATTGAAATTATACAAGAATCTATTTGTTCAATTTGATGGAAAACAGAAATTTTGTTTTAAGATTGTTGTAAAAATTGTGTGATTAACTAAAACAAATAGATTCATATTTAACAATTTTAATTTCACAACAAAAAACATGCTAAAAATTATAAGTAGACTGAACAAAAATACATAATCAAATAAAATAGCAAAAGAAAGCAAACCGCAACCTGTACTAGACAGTTTCCTTAAAACAGATTCGCCGCCTCACCGGTTGGGTGCTGGAGGTTGTTCGCCGTCTGTCTCTTAAAATACGACGGTTAGACCAGTTACAGCAGGGCACCGACTAAGTAACTTAGTGAACAAAACTAAGGTAGCACTCTCTTACACTAGGAAGAATATAAAATGGAGAAACTTTGGAACACAAAGAATTTTTCTGTGTAGGAAAACTGAAGGAGAAAGGCCTCCTTTTATACACATGGAGGGAGAGAGGAAGAGCTCTCCTGCAATAAATGCAGGATTTAATTTTTGCAAAACTACCAAGAAATAAATCTGCAAACTGATGGATTTATCTACCATAATATACTTCATATATACACGTGTGTATATCTATAGCAACCAACCTGGCTTGGCCAAAAAAGATTAGGTTGGTGGGCCACCAACTCGGCCTAATCCAAACCTAACCCATTCTCTCAAGCCTTAAGCCTCGGCTCCAAGTCCCAAGATCCACAGACCCAGCCTGAGCGGGCGGGCGGGTAGCGTGTGTGGTAATTTTTGCATAAACAACTAGGACTATAGTTTTGGCCCAAATCCATCCTTGAAACATCCATAACTCGCTTCATTTGAAAAATTTGGATGCCCAAAGGACTCACACCCTTAGGCAAAAAATGGAATTTAAATACCCATCAATGCTCTCCTCTATAATCAATATGGGATAGAAGGTTACACACCTTTCCCAACATCTCTTTGATGAGGCCAACTTAATGAATCAATTTTCCATTCAAATCTTAATAGTTTTTGGTCATTCTTTTTTTAGTATAAAGATCTCATTACAAAGAATCTAAATCCACTTTAATCCACCTCAAAAGAGGATTGACACCCACTTTAATATTGCATTAAAGTCATCCAACAATATCTATCACTACAAGAAAATACATGTTTGGCGACTAAAATTGGCGACCAAACCAATTTTAGTCGCCAAAAACACAACATTCATCGACTAAATATGAACTTCAGTCGGCATTCATTGAACCCTTTTAGCGACTAAAGTGCTTTAGTCGCCATATACTACAATTGGCGACCAAATTCCCCTTTAGTCGCTGGTTTTTACCAGTTTAGGCTACCAACCTTCCATTTTTGTCGCCGTATGGTTTATTTGGCGACTAACCATTTTTGTCGCCTAAAAAGCACATTTTCTGATTAGTTTTTGACGACGATCGAGGTAGTCGTTGTATATTCAAGATCGGCGACGACTTTTTGAATTTAGTAGCCAAAACTCATCTTGGCGACGAAATTTTGTCGCCAACCATGAATTTTGGCGACAAAATTCCGTGTAGTCATGAAATGTTCAAATTTTTTTTAGAGGAAATTAAGTAATTTTGGCGCCAAAGACATATTTACACGCTCTTTTGTTCTCTTCGTCTCACTCTCACACACCGACAAAGAAGATACCAAACCGTCGCTCACGGCCGACCATCACGATCGCAGAACCGGCGCCGCCACCAGACCATCGCAAATCGGCGATCATCACCATCGCAGGTATGTCTCTGTCGTCTCTCTCCCTCTCTCTCGATCTGCTTCTATCTGGTTGTTGATGTCTCTCCCATCCCCTTCTCTCACGATTAATTTTAGGGTTTCATTTTCTCCTTTCATTTTCCATTTGGATTTGGGATTTGGATTATTTTTTGTCTCGTTTAAATGTGCCTCTATTTTGGCGAAAATGTTCCAAATCGGTTCGAAATGTGCCTCTGTTTTTTGAACACAGTTGTTGATTTTTGATGCTTTTCGTGATTTACTCTTATCATTATAAATGTGCCTCTGTTTTTTGCATCGAAAATGTTCAAAAATGTTTTTTGCTTTTCCTGGTATCAGGGCTGACCCATGATGTCCCACGTACACAACCATGTGGGGAAAAAAAAAAGAAAAAAAGTTAATTGATGCATCAATACTTGGGGAAAATTCATTCACAAACTATATATCCATTTGCTTGGATAGAATGTTGTTAATGTGATGCAAAAACCAAATGGCTCTAATCTACAAAACAAAAACAAAGGAACAAAAAATAAATAAATATATAGAATACAAGATATACGTGATTCGGTAATATGCCTATGCTCATAGAGTGAAGGGGATCAAAATCAACTATGCACAAATATGGATTACAATCTAAGAACCTCTTCACTGTGACACTCAACTACACGGTAACACTTGCTCATTGAAATTCAAATATTAATAAATCCCTCTATCTAACTTTGGCCTAATGGCATCGGCAAAGAGTCCGAAGTAAAAGGTCAATCATGCTACACACAAACTCATCATAAAAGGTTCCTTACAGTAAATCTGAATGTACAGTTAAAATACATATGGAACTACTCTTCGAGAAGGCCCCTAGCTTGTAAAATATAGTATTTAGCAATACATTTATGTTGTCCATTGAGTTATTGTCAAAGGTGATCTACTTGATTAAGGCAGGAAAACTGAAAATCTTTATGTGGTGATTGCATCATTTCATATGATTTTTCTTTATGTGAGATCAAGCAATCCATAGGAAGGGCCATAAGAAGAGAAAAAAGGGAAAACATGGTAGTTGGTGAGACATTTGTATATATTTTTCTCTATTTGAAGAGAATGACTTAATTATGATTTATTTATTTATTCGGGTAGGGTAAGGGGTTAGTTTATACCCAAAAAGTAGATGTGACAATGACGCTCAAACACGATCCTAAGGGTCCACACAACTTCAGAGAAGCGACACCCAAACCAAATGTTTGAACTGCACGTAGCACATAGCACATAGCTTGAAAAGATTAGTCTCTCATATTACAGGAGGTTAAGTGAAAACTAACACACCGTTAAACAGACGTTATTGTTATTATTATATGGTTTTGTAAATGGACATGTGGAGGTCATCTTGTTGTGAGGAACTTAAGACTTTGTTTAGTGAGAAAACTACATGGGTTTTGATTGTTTATTATTTTTTTTTTATATTTTTTTGACCATAACCAATTTGTTAGTGTACTTCTGTGGACTTAGGTTGTTATGAAATTTTGCAATTCTAAAGCAACAAGTTGAGATCATAATGTCAAAAGTTTCCTTGGTTCATGGGTTATTTTTGAAGGTTTTGAAAAATTTGCAAACCCTAATTTAATATGAGAGACTACCCACCTGGCCTTTGTTACTGAGACTTTTGTTCATGAAGCTGTCAAAATAATAGAGTTTACAGCAGTTTGTGTGCCTTGTCAATGTCATGATGAGTTCTGCATCACACTTGCTCTCACTCCCTATTTGTTTGGTCGAACTATTTCTCAAAGACAAATTGCTTTGGCATGTTTGATGAGTTTTGTTTTTTTTTTTCCCTTGAAAATTGGAAAGAAAATTACTTTTGGCAACTATTTTCATTTCCAAAAGTGATAAACCCCAACGGAAAATACTTTTGGCAAGTGTTTTGTTTCCAAAAAATAACTACAATTTCCAAAATTTTCAAAATGTGAGGAACAAGAAAGTGTTTTCAGTTGTTTTGAAAATTAAAATTTTAATCTCTATTTCCTCCCCCTCGATTCTCAACCCCTCCGGCCATTCCCACCCTCTGGTGACTTACCAAATGTCTTTTCTATTTGCTTTTATGCATTTTGAATATATATATACATATATAAAATACATATGTAAACATGTTTTTTTGTTTTTGTTATGATATAATTATATGCAGTAAATGATATGATGATGTGTTGTACTTGTAGGGAATTGCCTTTGATTTTTAATCCTCTATGCATTTGCGTGGCTTTATTGGATGTTTTTCACAATGCATGGCCCTCATCTTTTATGTATAAATTTTTAACCATGCATGTGTCTTAAAATTCATCATTCTTGCGTACTGTTTGGATCACTTAAATGAATATTAAATAAAATCATAATTTGTAATACATTTAAATAATAAACAAATAAACTATCTGACAAGTGATATACTTCAACTCTGCATCTACATTGGGTTAGGTAGTTGTCGTTTGAAACACCTTTGATGACCGCAATGGTGAAACATATACATTATGAACACATACCCCATCACGGCGTGTTGATGACCAATCAAGAAACACACTACGAAAAACTTGAGGTTTACAATGTTGTTGATTTCTTTAGTTGAAAATAATTTCTTCAACAAATCGGTAGTAGTTCGTAAAATCAGGCCAAAGACATAAAAGAATAATGATTTCTTATGCTCATCCATGATACCGATCTGTTATTACTATTTTCCTCACCTCAAAAAAGCAATTCCAAACGAGGCCCTAAACTTACTTAACTCTTTTCCATTACAGAGTATTTTTCCAATTTCCTGTCGCTTCCCGGGTTCATCTTCGCTGATGTGTCTTGTTCCAAGAATGGACAAGAGTTGGATGATGATAACAGATAGGCTAAAAAGTAAAGAGTATGTACAAGGTGTTCAATCATTTATGGAGTTCGCTATTTAAGAATTTAGGGCCGAGGATGAAATCCGTTGTCCTTGTGTTGATTGTTTGAACGGCAGCGAAATTACCTCGACATGTTGTTCGGTTGCACTTGCTTCAAGAGGAATCACATGTTCTTATCGCACTTGTCCACCACGGGGAACGTGTTCCCCTATTTCGTGGTCATCCTACTATGCGAAACGATGATACTCAAACCGCCCAAGCTGGAATGTCAACCAATCACGAAAATGTGGATGACCTTCCAACCATGTTACAAGAGATTTACATGAGTGGTGTCATGGATGATCATATCGACGAAGAACGTACTAATTCGGAGAGGCACAATTTGTGTAAGTTCATGAAGTTGTTCGATGATGCTCAACGTCAAGTATATCCAGAGTGTGAAAAGTTCTCCATTTTGTCATTCGTAATTAAGATGCTTCATGTGAAGGTGTACAATAAATGGAGCAACAAATCTTTCGATATGGTTATGCAAGTTTTCAAAGACATTCTCCCAAAGTGTGATGAAAATGTTCCATGGACCTTTTATGATGCGAAAAAGTTCTTACGTGACTTGGGTTTGGGATATGAGCCCATTCATGCATGCAAGAATGATTGTACTTTATTTTGGAAGGACAACGCCGCATTGGAGAATTGCCCTGCATGTACCGAGTCTAGATACAACTTGAACGACAAGACTGGTAAAAAAATTCCCCAGAAAATACTGAGGTACTTTCCTTTGACACCGAGGTTGAAGAGAATTTACATGTCGAAAAAAACAGCTGCATATATGAGATGGCACAAAGATAAGCGTGTGGATGATGGAGTATTGCGACATCCAGCTGATGGTGAGGCATGGAAGGACTTTGATAGGTTGCATCCTACGTTCTCTGCGGATCCTCGAAATGTACGGCTAGGGCTTGCCACGGATGGTTTCAATCCATTCGGACATATGAGTACATCGTACAGCATGTGGCCCGTAATCTTAATGCCTTACAATCTACCCCCATGGAAGTGTATGAAAGATCCATTTCTCATGATGTCATTGCTTATTCCTGGACGGTTCGCACCTGGAAGGGACATCGATGTTTACTTGCAACCATTAGTAGAAGAGTCAACTACTCTGTGGGAGCATGGTTTGGAAACCTATGATGCCTCTACCAGCCACATATTTACAATGCATGCAGCAGTCATGTGGACCATCAACGATTTCCCAAACACTTCAGGACTGTCTAAGACCATAACCAGCAGAAGCATAACCCTCTGAAGACCAGCAGCTGCAGTCACCAACTCAAGACCCACTCCTATAGCCACAGTGCAACACACCAAAACTGAGATTGACCCAACTCACCAAAGCCAACTTCAGAGCCATACCAGATCCAGAAAAAGCCATAGCAGAGCAGTGCAACGAAATGCAGACCAGTGCCAAATCTGAAGACAGAACAACCAACACCAGCAGAATACAAAACAATCAGCTTTAGACAGATTAACCAGCAGAAGACAAATCACCCAATACCAACTCTGTAATGTCGCCTCCCATCAAATTCCGGAACGACCGATCTGCTCCCATCCTGCTCCCACTTCAATGCCTACGTAGACTTCAAACATGCAATCTGATCTGGTGCAAATTGGATACCAGATCATGAATTGAATAATCCATCTTGAAAAACCATTTTACCCAAAATGCTATTTGAACCTTCATTCTCTCGCATAAACCTCCAAAATCTGGAGCTACACCCTTAAACAAACATTCGTTCCTTAATTTCCAAACCGACCACAACACGAGAGGAGGGATAGCCTGCCAAGCTCTAGACATCCAAGACTTCCCTTTACCGTCAGACCACCACTTTAGCAAACCCTCAACTGAGCCCGGAATTACCCAAGACCGAGCCCACCATCTTACCATTTCTGCCATACTACCATTATCTAACTAACTCTGAGTAGCTAACTTTTCCTTGATAATGAGCTGATTGTTTACACCACTGCTGCAAGTAATGTTCTAATTGAATAATGTCATGTTTCCCATACCCTGATTTTTGTGTGTTACAGATGCAATGATTTGTTAAGCAACTAATTTTATTTCTTGCAACATCTTCATCAGCCTAAAAGTTAGTTTTGGGATGTTTGTTTTGTATCATTCTATCCTAAAAACGATCATTTTCATCAATGAATTTTAGAATCATCATTTTCAGTCTGCTGAACTTTAGAATCAGCAGCCTAAAAGTTATAACCCACATAAAACTGTTTCACAGAGATGCTCTTAGATTATAGTCTCATCCCATGTATGAAGAACCTGTTTCCTCTGAATGTAAGAGAAGTGTCCTCGATGCAACACACCATAAATGGCCTTGCGCTCCAAATCTCCTTTCATCCTCATTGTTTGTACAAACTTGAATAGCCAAGAGACTATTTAGACCCATCCTTGTCCCTTAGGTTGGACAACGATAACTCGAAATTCAATCTCGATTTCAATCACAAGACGTCCGCAAGTGCACTGGTCCATATCTGGTGCTGTGTTACCTGTGGGCATATTGCCATATCATTATCATCCAAAGTAGCTTCTTCTGTCATTCAATTTTAACATGCTTTGGTTTACTCAAATCACACTACTGGGCAAAGACTGAAGAAAGGAGGTGGGCTGCATTAATAAAACATTTAGTTGCATCTTTATGAACATACCTTAAGTAGAATTTAATTATTTAGTTGGTATTAAAGCTTATTTGAGTTGAGTTACATTTTTGTTAGTGGTGGGTAAGATAATGGTAGTATGGAATCCAATTGGCCTAAATCAGATTTTACTGCGATTAACTAATAATCGCATCGTAATTATTTAAGTTCTTGACTACATTTTGTTGTGTACTCGCTATGATTATCAAAGTAGCCATCTGGATTAAAAAAATTACTCTTGAGATGATTATCATGCTCACCAAATTACAAAAAGGAGGCCTCTTATTATTATGGTCATTCAACATATGGTCATTGAATGAAATAGGAGTCATTGTGTACTTGATTTTAAGTTGTTTGCTTGTCAGTAATCATTCTCTTCATATATCTTTTGAATTAGTTAAGATCTTGTTTAGTTCTACTTTGGAAGTATGTATTTTCCTTTTATGAGCCAGTGCCTAAGATCTAACAAATGCGTGATATTTTCATGTTTCACTAATCAACTTCTTATTATTATGTGTTCTCCTTGTCATTCGTAAAATTTATGAGTTATCCATCTCTACCAACCTATTTGTTATGCTTCTTTTTTATCATGGCAATGCTGAGAATTACAATGTTGCATGCTTTCGATTAGTGGAAATCTCAAGGAACAAAATAATATCAAGTAGTCATGTACGTTTGTTACGTAATGTAGGTACAATGGTTCCGGGACTGAAGACAGGTCGCCGGAAGAGAGCAACAAGTGGCAACGACATATCAACATCTGAAGCATGTCCACAGGAGATTGGCACCCCGATGACGTTGTCGGATGAGACGCAACCACCAGATGATACACAAACTGTGGTGGAGGAGACGCAGCCAGGTGGATTGGGTAAGAGCATACTATGTAGTTGTTTAAAAAAATTTTGGTTTTTTTTTTTTGGGGGGGGGGGGTGCATACGTCATCAAGTAAGGCAATGAAAACCCCATAAAGGCAAATAAAAACAAAGGAAAAAAAACACATAACAAGGACACTTACACACCAAATAAAATATTAGGTACACAACCTTTCAAGTTGGTAGCAACAGTGAGAGCTTCCAACCTTTGCAGTTGTCATTGCTGTTATTATAGGAGTAGCTTTCACCTTTGAGTTACTACCACAAGGAATAGTTTTTGCATGAGATGCAGACGGAGAGCAATAGGGAGCCAGTGGGCTAATGCTTGTCCTCGTTGGAGATGCTATTGAATCAATTTTCCTGTACAAGCAGAAGAAAAAAAAAAATTAATCTAAAGAATTTAAACAACTACATCTATATGAGTTAAAGAATGTGTATCTATCATGGAAAACATACCTTGGCTCCACTGATATTCATGGCACCTCCAGACGAGCTCCCTGAACCAAGCAAGCTATCTTCCTTGTTAACAAACACCCTCTCATCCAGTTCACTCTTGTTACGAGTTGCATCAGCATAGTCATTTTCCAGAATATTTAAACTGGAGGACAGTGATGTGTCCTCCAATAGATCTTTAAAATAAATCAAACCATCTATACTAGGAAATACAAATGTTACGAAGAATTTATGCATAATTTACCAAGACTTTGTCCAAGTTGTAGCATAATTTTCCAAGCTTGTATGCAGCCAAACAGTAGCTGGCAGCAACAATATGCATAATTTACGTCCGATTTTATGCAGGCACACAAGAGTCGCGCAAGAATCAGACATTGTTTGTAATGTTGGCTACGTTCCCATTACCAATGTTTGTAATTTTGACTACGTTCCCCTTTTGTAGCAGGGAAAACGAGGTCAACTCGTGTTCGAGGACCTACATTAGGCAAAGGCGTGCAGAAAAAAATTGGTAGGAAAAAAGGGGAGAAATTACACGTCTATGTGAATCGGGTGTTGAACGCAATAACAGGAGGGAATGCAACCCCAGCGACGAATGAGTTGGGCCTTCAAATTAGACGGTTGTGCCCTCTTCAGAGCGTGAAGTCATGGATAAAAATTGATCAAAGTACCAAAGATGCAGTCATCCAAGCGGTGCTAGTATGAGATTCATCTTGCCATAATGTTTGTATTATGTAATTTGTAATTGGTTAAATTAATTGTTCTACTAATTCTGTATTTATGTTTGTAGGACAAGTTTGTTATCGGCGATGATTTTGAAAATGATGAACAAGCTCAACAGATCCTTGATAGGAAAGCATATTTGCTATACAAGGATTGGAGGTACAATCTAAAGCAAGAGTTCCTCGAACTTGAGGAAAAGGGTGTTGATGACCCCTATAGTCATCCGCCTAATGGATTGAGCTTGGAGGACTGGAAATATTTGATTGGTGTTGCTTGGAAAGACGAATCTCACTTGGTAACAAATTAATTAGAAAGCCCATTATTGCAATTAATTTATGTGTTAATATGTAAAACTTCTTGAGAATAGATGTAGAACTTCTTCCTTTGAAACTTAGTAAAGCATGGTCCTTGGTTTTTTTTTTAAATTTTTGTAGAAAGCGATTCTGCGGCAGGTAAAGCAAATAGGGGTATGCTCCCCTATAATCATACAAGTGGATCACGATCATTTCCTATAGCAATGTCGCTAATGGTGAGAAGTTAATTTAGCAATGTAATGGATGATTGATTCTTCTTGATTGTGAATATTACCATGTACTAATTCGTGAATGGATTTTTTCCCAACGTAACAGGCAAATGATGATGGGCATATAGATTTCCCTGAATTTTATAAGAAAGCACACAAGTCTAAGAAGACGGGAGATTGGATTGACCCGAAATGTGGTGAGCTACATGTGAGTATTGAATGTTGAAACCAAGTGTGATGCATATCAATTAATAAATTTTTTTTAAATTCCTTCTCCCATCTTGACTTGATTGTTTTGTTGGCATTACAGGATGATATGGTGAATCTACAGGTCACAGCCACCGTTGCGGGGTTGCCATTGACCCACGAAGAAATATCAAGGCAAGTGCTTGGGGAAAAAAAAAATTACTTGCGTGGATGTGGGATAGGCCCACAACCCTCTTCCACAGCTTCTAGTGCGGCACGAGCACGTGATAAACATATGGAGTTAATGAGAGCGGAACTGGAGGTTCTTCGTGAGCAGCGTCAAAGTGATCACGAGGAGTTACTGAAGGAGAAAGAGGAGCGGCAAAGAGATCGGGAAGAGCTATTGAAGGAGAAAGAGGAGCGGCAAAGAGATCGGGAGGAGCTATTGAAGGAGAAAGAGGAGCGGCAAAGAGATCGGGAGGAGCTATTGAAGGAGAAAGAGGCGCGCGAAAGAGATCGGGAGGAAATTACGAGGGAAAGAGAGCAGCTGATCAAACAAGTTGATGAAGAAAAAAAAGCACGGGAGGCACAACAAGTACAACTCAATCATCTAAACGATGTGGTGTCACGGCTCACAACCCTCTTGCCAGGTTCAAATGGTCATCCTACTATTCGGTAAACATAATTTTCTTGACACTGCAAGTTGTACAAAAAATATGGTTCATATTAACATAGAATTGTTTTCTAAAGTTGGTATGCAAATATTTTTTTTGTGATGTGCTTTGAATAGGTTATGAGGCATAATGTGAGTAGACATTGCAGCAGCCGACCTGGTGTTTTGGTACACAAAGGACCGTACTATGATTTCTATAAGGTAACCAAGTCCAATTGAATGTGATTTGAGATTTAAGACTAATTGAAGAAACCAAGATAAATTAGAATGAATTTTGATTTCGTACAATATAACTAGTGCAATATAACTACTACAAAGGAGCTTTGATTTCAAAACTGTAACTGTGAAGAATGAACATGTGATTCTTAATAATAAATCTATACAAATAAAACCAACACTAATTTGGGGACAGAGGGGACGTAATTAGCACATATGCGTTGGAAGTTAGCGTGAAAACGCCATAAACTTAGTCGAAAAAAGAGCTTTGAGGGCCGAAATTTGGGAGCAGCCCCAAAAGCACTACGGGGATGGCACGGGTAGCTTCCTCGTGTCAAGTAGGACCTGTGGGGACAGACGGGACGTAATTAGCACGTGTACGTTGTGAGTTAGCGTGAAAAATGCCATAAACTTTTCCGAAAAAAGGGCTTCGAGGGCTGAAATTTTGGAGCAGCCCCCAAAGCACTTCGGGGATGGCACGGGTAGGTTCCTCGTGTCAAATAGGACCTGTGGAGATAGACGGGACGTAATTAGCACGTGTACGTTGGGAGTTAGCGTCAAAAACGCCATAAACTTAGCCGAAAAAAGGGCTTCGAGGGCCGAAATTTGAGAGCATCCCCCAAAGCACTTCGGGGATGGCACGGGTTCCTTCCTCGTGTCAAATAGGACTGTGGGGACAGACGGGCGTAATTAGCTGCGTACGTTGGGAGTTAGCATGCAAAACACCATAAACTTAGCCGCAAAAAGGGCTTCAAGGGCTGAAATTTTGGAGCAGCCCCCAAAGCACTTCGGGGATGGCACGGGTAGCTTCCTCGTGTCAAATAAGACTTGTGGGGACAGACGGGACGTAATTAGCACGTGTACGTTGGGAGATAGCGTGAAAAACGCCATAAACTAAGCCAAAAAAAGGGCTTCGAGGGCCGAAATTTGAGAGCAGACCCCAAAGCACTCCGGGGATGGCATGGGTAGCTTCCTCGTGTCAAATAGGACTTGTGGGGACAGACGGGACGTAATTAGCATGTGTACGTTGGGAGTTGGCGTGAAAAATGCATAAAGCTTATACAAATATATTAAAACTTAGCAATATATATATGTTCTATAACGATCTTTATATATGTACACTTATGAATAAAATATATATATGTTTACACATTAGACTAAACTTGAGTTGGGGTTGACTTGGAAATTTGTTTGCACTTTAAATACAAGGTAACATGTATAATATTTACATACAATTTCAATTACAATTGACATCCTTGCAATTTGTGTTTTGTAGATGGCTATAACTTTTTGTGTACAATGGAACTAATGAGTGTAATTTTTGTTGTGTAGATGGCATTTGGTGTTGACATGTGGATCTTCTAATTTTTTGTCGGAAGATACACTTATGCAAAGTTGGGAAGTTTTTTGTCGTCCTATACTTTTTGTTGTGGATTGTGGATGCATCGAACATATAATTTTTGACGGGGTATAGCATGAATGAGCCGTGGAACTTTGATGCATTGTACATATAAGTTATGGTGGGGTACATAATATTTTTGGAGCTTGTATTACCTTTTGTCGTGGTACATATTACCATAGTAATTTGTACCTTGTCAAATGGTCATTACAAAGCATAGTATAGTAAAAATGTTGTGTATAGAGGACGTACTTTTGGTGATGTATTTGGAATGTATGATGTTATTATTTGTAATTAGAATATATATAGTTCGTTCGTACATAAGTTTACATTATTATTTGTAGTTGGAATATTTATCGCAGGTGTTCATTTTTGTTTCATGGTTCTAAGTGAACCATGTAGATGATACACACAGGTTGTATACGTATTACAGGTTGCGGTGGATACATATAGGTTCGGACGAAATTTAGTAAAATTAAACAAACAAAACAAAAATATAAAATGATGCTTTTGGTGACGAATTAATTGGTAGTTAAAAAGAAATAAATCTTTTGGCGACTAAATTTTTAACAGCCAAAACAAATAACAAATAAAAAAATAGTTATGGTGACTAAATACACAGTGGCCAAAGCTGAATTGAAGACTTTTGGCGACTAAACATTTAGTAGCCAAAACAACTCCAAAATATCAATGGCGACAACTTGTTTTAGTAGCTAAAACCCTAAAAAAATTTTGGCGACTAACATTTTAGTCGCGAAAACATAAAATAATCATGGGCGACTAAACATTAGTAGCTGAAGTTTCACTATTAGCGACTAATTATGTCGTCGCCGTAGATACTGTTTCTTTTAGCGACAAAACTTTAGTAGCTAAATACTGGAGTTCAAAACTTTACTGAACGGTTTGGGCGACTAACATGTTAGTCGGTGTTGTTAGTTATCCGCGACTAAGAATGTTTTCGTCGCCAATGCCATTTATTTTTGCCTACTAACACGGTAGTCGGTATTTTGTACTACCTATGGCGACTAAATGGATTTTAGTCGCTAATTCCTTCGGCGACTAAGGATGGGCGACAAATCCAGCGACCAAAGTATTTAGTCGCGAAATACTTTCGGCGACGAAAATATGTACTTTTGGCGACGACCTTTTTAGTCGCCAAAAGTGTATTTTTTTGTAGTGTATGTAAAGATCAACATAAATCTATACAAATATATGAGCTATTAGTATATTTCATTGAATCATCATAAAATTTTACTTTTAAATAATGGAGGTGCTTTTAACAACGACAGTCAATGGAAGTTTAAAATAAATTTTCCAACGAAATGAAGTTTCAACAATGGAGGTCAATAGAAGTCTGATAGAATTTCTCCTACGAATGGATAACTCTATGATTGAATGAGGGCGTATGTACACTTTTGATTTTTCATCATAAAAGTGTATACTTGGAATAATTGTGTTTGTTTATGTCTAGAGTGAGAAAATTATAATTTTTTAAGTGTGTGAACTGGGAGGGATGTGCACTAAAAGTAAATAGTGTGGAAATAGAATTTTCCCAATTTTTATATTCCATCAAGTCCTATATCATATAAAATCGCTTTATTGCTACTAGTTATATAAATTGATATAATTAAACATAAAAATATTTACTGAAACAGATTCAAAAATTCGAAAATTATAAATGAAATAAAATTAAGAGATAATTTAGATAAGAAATTATTAATTTAGGGATTTGGAGAGCAAGACACGAATTTAGGGATATCAAATAAATTTGAAAATGTTATTTAAATGAGTCAACATTGAAGAAGCATCCAAGATTATTTGTAATTAAATGATTTAATTTTCACATTTTTCACAAATAAAAAATATAAAATTTTGAGAAATATAAAGTTGTAAGTGAAAATATTCACATTTCAATTATGATATAAAAACTCTAAATATAAAATTTCATATTTTTAAACACTATTACATCTTTAAGTCATATTCAATAAAAAATGTGAATATTCAACCTTTTTATCTAAAAATTAAATATCCAGTAAAAAGTGTAAATATGTACTTTTATTTATTTATTTTGAATATACAAAAATCATTTAATTAAAATTTATGAACTTTCACATTTTTTACACCTTTTACTCGTTTGGACTCATTTTCTCTCTACACACATTATATATATATATATATATATATAATGGTGTGAATTGTGTAAGTTTGAATAAAATAGTGTGAATGTTTGATAAATGTGAAAGTTATAAGTGCGAATATTTGGGAAGTAGGTTTTGCGTTAATTAAGTGGGTGTTTGGAAAGTTGTTATTTTAGTAGGATATTTAGTTTTTGGCTATTTTAGTAAGCTAAAATTTTTGTATTTGGGAAGATAATTGAATTTTTTTTTTATAATTGGATGTGATGTTTGTAAGAGAAAAAGTGAAATGATTATGGATTAGATGGGACATTTTGTCTTATTGGTTATTTTAGTCTATTTTGTCTTTTTGTGAATTTTAGCCTAAAAAATGCTAAAATTTTACTTCCCAAAATAGCTAAAAAGATAAAATGTCACATTTAAATAATAATCGTTTTACTTTTTTTTCTCTTGTAACCATCAAATCAACTACAAAAAAAAATCAATTATCTTCTCAAATATAATTTTTTTAGTTAGGCTAAAATAGTCAAAAGTCAAGTAAAATAGCAAACTTCCCATACGAGCTCTAAAAATATAAATATTCACACTTTTCATAAATAAATTAAAAAAATGTGCAAAAAACTAAATCCAAAACAATTGTGAGTATTTACACTAATTTTTACCTTTTCATTTTACATAATATAATTTTTTTAAAAAGAATGAATATTCACAGACGTACTTTTTAAAAATTTGTAATATTTTATTAATTAAAAATATAAATATTCATATTTACAATTTTCACTCTTATTAGAAAATTCATACGAATATATATAATGGAGAGAGTACTCATGATAAAATATTTATCAAAAATGTGAAATTTTAGAAATGGACAATTTTCACACTTTCAAATCCAAAAAAAAAAAGAGTGAATTTTTTAATTTTTTTTATTTTACATAATTTTATATTCAATTGAGATATTATTTGATAGATTTCCATGAGTAATTTTCAAAAATATAAAAATAACAAAAAACATGTGTACTTTGAAAGTTATGGAATTTTTAATGTTTTGAAACATAAAAATAAATAAATAAATTGCCATACAAGCATGATAACTAAAACAAGGGTAAAATTGTCATGAAAAAACATCTAATTTCAAAATAAGGTATTTTATATTACAATTTCAAACATAAAAGACCTATAGGATTTTAAGTATTTCCTTATGATTTATGAGTAAATAAGTTTCTCAAAAGGAACTTTCCATTAATTCTCCTTTAAAGTGTTGTGTAAATTTTATTTGTTGATATTGTTGAAAATAAATATTTTGTACTAATTTTTAACGTATGAGTACTTTTACATTTCCATGTGTAATTTTTTTTATAATATTTTTTTATTAATATTGTATTCAATAGACATTTAACATATTTTCATACGCTTTTAATATATTTTATACATATGTATTAACAATAATATTTTTTAAAACACTTGAAATTCAAAACACAACCCGTGCTATGCAAAAACTCGAGTACATTTATGATTGTCACTCGAGCGAGTTCAAAAAGGTTAAGAGGTTTTCTTGGTTCAGTTAAAGTTATATTAAGAGTTGTCCGAGTTTGATTTGCAACCCACTATTGTTTGCTCAAACTTGATCAAAGTTAGGCTCAAATTACTTGAATTTGCCCAAAATTTTGTTTTTAAAATAATTTGTTAAAATTATACTCTATTAACATTTTTTTTTTTGGTAAAATTATTAATAATATCAAACCAAAACAAATAATTTGGTTTATATCTCAAGATAAAATTTTTGAGAAACAATTTCAAAATTTTATTTGGTTCAAATTTTTTGAATTTTTTTTTTCCAAATCATATTCTCTCTCCTATACATTAATCAAGCACTTTTTCTCACTCATCTCTCCTTCTCAATCACTTTTTCTCTCACACATATTTACTTAACTACAACAAAATATTAAATCATTCCAAACTCCAAACTCCCAAACTATTTTCAAAATATACAACCAAACAAATTAAAAAAATTTCTAAACTCTCTCTCCAATTTTTTTTTTTTTTTGAAAATTTATTTGAAAATACAAACTAAACACTCTAAAGAATTGCGGTAGTCTTTGTAATTTGTAAGTAACAAAAGAAATGATAATGTTTTGTACAATGGAAACAAATCAATTTAGATAGTCCTATAGCGATCCCGGGTTTACCCCTTGTTGTATAGTGATCCGGACGTGTGTCCGTGGATGTTGGTAGTGGATTGTTGTCCTGTTTACGTCCTTTCATATATTGTATTTGAGTTATAGGATGTGTTGGGCAGGTTTGTTTCAGGTTGGTTGTATTCGGGAGCCATGGGTTGTTGCCTGTAATTTTGTCCTTCGCCGAGCGAGAGTTGGTCGCCGAGCGGCGTTGAGTTTAATGTCGGTGGGTCGAGCAGGCGGCTTCACTCGAGCGGCGATCGCGCTGGCTGAACTGAACACCATGATTCTGGCTCGGCGAGTTGATTCTTCGCCGGCGATCTGGTCGATCTTCGCCGGCGGCGGTTCGTCGCTTCAGCGTCGTCTAGTTCGAACTGAAGAATCGAGCTCTGCTCGGCGAGCTTTTCTTCGCCGAGCGAGCTTCTAGGATGTTGGCTCGAGCGAGACCTTCTTGGCTCGAAGCTACGGTTTTCGTCTGGTCGCCGGCGACCAAGTCTTCGCTTCGGCGAGCTTGTTTATATCGATTCATGAGCCATGATCTAAACTTCACTTTTGAAGCTTTTACTTTTTAAAACCCTAAATTTGAGAGCCTCTCTCTAGACTTGCCTTCTCTCTAAGAAATCATCTCCTAGAGGGTGAATCTTCCCTAAGTGCTTTGTTAAAAAGGTAGAGGGTGACTTGGGCCGATATAATCTGAAAATATTTGGTTTTGGAGCAAGTTGGGTGTTGGGTCTTCATCTCCTTTTGAGCTCAAACTTTGAGGTAGGGATATCCTACTCCTCTTTATGGATTTTGTCTTTGAATTTTAGCATTTTGATATGTTGGTAGTTGTTGTGTAATTTTGGGAAACTTTGGGCCATTGTGTAATTTTATAAAAGTTTGGGGTTTTGTCTATAATAAACCTAGAAGCATGTTTGGTATAGAAACATGGAATTAATGTTGAAACATTAGTGAAATTGGAACCTAAGGGTTGTAATGTTAATTATGGAAACGTCCTAATTACATTGATTAATTAATGTGAATAATTAATTGTGGAAAATGAGGAATTGAAATAGAATTGGGTCACAGGTTATGACGATGGAAAGAATACATTGATTTTATGTATTGATATGTGATGTGTATAATTGTGATATATATGCATTGTGTTGTGTTGGAGGAGATAGGGGATGTACTCCGCGGTTTAGGGGAAGATAGGGGATGGACCTCTAAACCGGATGTTACTGGGAGGAGATAGGGGATGAACTCCGTAGATAGAGCATGTATGCTTATCTAGAAATATATTGGCAGAGCATGTATGCTTGTCATGGAAAGTATGAATGTAACTGTTTGTTTATATTTGTTGAAGTGATGAAAGAATGTAAAAGAATTGACCATCTATCAATTGTTAATCTTTTAGTCATTATTTATAACTGGCTTAGTATATTTCTACTGGGCTGTGGCTCACCCTATATGGGAACATCATTTTCAGGTACTGGTAGCATGCCACCTCCAAGGACTTAGCTTGGGAGGCTAGTGGCGGACGGACTTTCTGGTTGTCCTTCCTTTTGCAGTGTTACATGTAAATTCAAGCCTAGGGCTTAATGTGTAAATGAGTTAGCACTCTACTTTCTTGTAACCAAGTGTTAACTTGGAAAGTCAGAAGCCCGTAGGGCATTTGCTTTTGTTGTTAACATGTAATACCTTTTGAAATAGCACTCTGATGAATGGAAGGACGTGGATCTTTTATATATCATAGCATGTTAATATTGTTGGTTTAATATCATTATTTTGAGGGCGTTACAACTTGGTATCAGAGCGTACCGGGTTCGAATACTTTGGGTACGTGGGAAGTGATTAGGATCACAATGGGTTTGTCTCGCTTGATAGAGACTTAGTGTAGTATCATATGCTATGTGTTTAATTGATAACGTGCTTATGTGATTATTTGGGTATGGGATTTAGTTTCTAGGATGTTGACTGGATCTTTGGGTTTCTGAGAGTCCCGTTGGAAAGGCACTTGATCAATGCTGTTTCTAACCGGTACTCTAGTAACGCCTTGGGACTGTCATCATCCGGAAATGAAATTCGTAAGTGCTTATGTGTTTATGTGCTTACGTGGAATGAATTACAGTTATTCATGTATTAGGACGTGAGTGTTTAGTTTTGGCACGTTGATAAATGTGCTAATGTTCTGTGTTACCTTTATTAGGATGTCAGGACGAGCAAGAGGTGGTAGGCGTGGTAGGCCTAGGAGGCAGGAAGTGCCATTACCGGATGAAGTTCCGGCAGTTCAGGAAGGGGTTGGTCAGGCCAATGTGGCCGAGCCAGTGGGTCAGCAGGCTATGGGTGCCTTGGCCCGAGAGATAGCAGGGGCCTTAGGTATTCTCGAGCAGAAATCGTGCAACCGAGGCGGACCTTCTTTCTTGAAGAGGGAGTTCTTCCTCTAACCCGGAGGAGTTTGTTGGGGATCCTAAGGAGCCATTGAAGGCGCATTTAGTGGCTAGAACAGATGAGTAAACGCTCAAATGCTAGGCATTGAGGACGGAGCATTGAAAGTGACCTTGGCATCCTTCCACTGAAGGGAGATCTTGGTCAATGGTGGAAGTATGAGAAAGTTCGTGGGTGGTACTTGGGAGGCGTTTGTGAATGCTTTCCAGAGAGGTTTTATCCGATGGCTAGAGAGAGACTAAGGGATCGGTTTACCAAGCCTAAGCAGGAGGGTCTGTCTGTGGCCGAGTTTGAGGCTACATTTACTAGCTTTTCCAGGTTTGCACCTGAACTTGTGGCGACAGAGGAGCGCCGGTGCTATGAGTTTGAGCGGAAGTTGAGGTGGGACCTCAAGTTGAAAGTTGGTGGACCTTACATTCGAGAGTACAGCATTTGGTGGATCTTTGCAGCTCATATGGAGCCGATGATGCAGAGGGAGAAGAAGAGAAATATGGGGGCTCCAAGAGGGCCAAGAGGGACAGGTGATGGTAGGAGGCGAGGGTTATAATCCTCACCGGCCCCTGTGGTTTGGCGGTCGACTTTCCCAGACCGAGTGCAGCTCGGGAGGCGATCAGGAGAGATCACCTGTTACAAGTGTGGCCAGCCGGGTCACAAGGCTTCTGTTTGCCCACTGAAGGGGGGGGGTCAGAGAGCTGCTTCTTCGTCAGCCAGACCACAGAGTCAGAGTTCGGGCAGGGGGCAGCCCGTATCGTGTTACCAGTGTGGACAGCCCGGGCACATGAAGAGGTATTGCCCACGGTTGAGTGCCACTTCAGGAGCGTCTGGTTCTAGACAGACGCAGGATTTCACCCAAACCAGGCAGCCTCGAGGGGCAATACGGGGGCTTCGTGGTCCCAGTCAGTACAACAGTCCTATGCTCCGAGAGGCGAGCAGGTAGATCAGGGGCCTCTAGGCGTGTATGTCGTTATCACAGCAGACCTAGTACCGACTCCATCAGTAGTGAGAGGTACTTTTTTGTTTTGCAACTCGGTTGCTAGAGTGTTGATTGACACGGGTGCATCTCATTCTTTTGTATCTCACGCATTTGCATCTGTGTTGAACCGGAGTTAGCCCTTTTAGCATCTCCTATTTGCGTTGTGTTACCTATTGCGGGTGAGTTATTTTTGAGGCACGGATGTAGAGGTTGTGATATAGAGGTCGTCGATCATCGACTTCCTTTTCCATTTGTAGTTATGCCCATGAAGGGCTTTGATGTTATTTTGGGTATGGATAGTTATCGTCATACCGGCGGTTATTGATTGCTACCGCCAGAGGGTTACCTTGTCTGCTGAACGGGAGTTTTTCCACTTTTTAGGAGACCGGGTTGGTAGTATTATGCCACGAAGTGCGGTCATGGCGGAATGAGCTTAGTAGTTTACTTGCTAGTTTTGAGAATGGTGAGTGTGATGAGACCCATTGAGTTGCCGAGGGTAGTTTGTGAATACGCAGATGTCTTTCCCGAGGATCTTATTGATTTGCCACCCCACCGAGAGACAGAGTTCTCTATTGATTTAGTGCCCGGCACGGCGCCGATTTCTATGGCACCTTATCGTTTTGCACCGGCAGAGTTGAGTGAGTTGAAAGGTCAGCTCCAAGAATTGCTAGTTAAGGGCTTCGTTTCGCCTAGTGTATCGTGGGAGCACCGCCCTCTTTGCTAAAAAGAAAGACGGTGCCTTGAGGTTGTGTATCGACATTAGGAAGTTGAATCGACTCTGATTAAGAATAAGTACCCTATGCCCCGTATAGATGACTAGTTTGACGAGTTGAAGGGTACCCGTTGTTTCTCTAAGATAGACTTGAGATCGGGTTACCACCAGTTGAGGGTCAGAGAGGAGGATATTCCGAAGACGGCATTCCGTACGCGGTATGGCCATTATGAGTTTCGGTGATGCCATTTGGGCTTACTAACGCACCGCGATCTTTATGGACTTGATGAACCGGATTTTCCGGGAATTCTTGGATCGTTTGTGGTCGTTTTGTGGATGATATTCTTATCTATTCACCCTCGGAAGCAAGAGCACGAGGAACACTTGAGAGTGGTGCTTGAATTGCTTAGAGCCCATAGGTGTATGCCAAGTTTGGGAAGTGCGAGTTACGGCTAAGAGAAGTCAAGTTCTTAGGCCATGTAGTTTCGGGAAGGGTGTCTTGATACATCCAAGACTGAGGCAGTGCAAGACTGGGCACAGCCTAAGAGTGTGTTTGAGATCCGCAGTTTTCTGGGATTAGCTGGGTACTACCGTCGATTTGTGAAAGATTTCTCCAGGTTAGCTTCGCCGTTGACTAGGTTGACTCGCCAGGGAGTCAAATTTGTATGGAGTGAGACTTGTGAAAAGACGTTTCAGAGTTGAAAGTTAGATTGACCACCGCTCCGGTCTTGATTATTCCTAGAGAGGGTGGGGTTATGCAGTCTATTGTGATGCCTCACGAGAGGGTTTGGGTTGTGTGTTGATGCAGGAAGGGAGAGTAGTAGCTTATGGCTCACGTCAGTTAAAAATACACGAGAAGAATTACCCTACACACGACCTAGAGTTGGCGGCTGTGATCTTTGCCTTGAAAATCTGGAGGCACTACCTTTATGGTGAGAGATTCGAGGTGTTCTCGGATCATAAAAGTCTGAAGTATCTGTTTTCACAGAAAGACTTGAACTTGAGGCAGAGGAGGTGGATGGAGTTTATAGAAGATTACGACTTCGAGTTGCATTATCACCCAGGGAAGGCCAATGTTGTGGCCGATGCTCTTAGTAGGAAATCCATTAGTGATGTAGCTTGTGTAGCCATCCGAGAGTGGGAGATGTTGGGGGCACTTGGCGAGTTTGACTTGCTTCTGGGCGAATCCGTTGAGGCTGCGGCCTTGTTTTCTGTGGTTGCGCAGCCTACACTTGTGACTCGAGTGTTAGAGGCACAGAGAGGTGATCTTGAGGTAGAATCCCTCAGAGAGAAGATCTCCAGTGGGAAAGTTGAGAAAGGTTTGACGGCGTATCCCGACCTGAGTTTGAGATACCGAGACCGTCTGTTTGTGCCGGAGTCCTGTCGAGAGGAGGTACTCCGAGAGTTCCATCATTCGCGCCTTGCGGTGCATCCGGGAGGTACTAAGATGTATCGGGATTTGGGTCGTCAGTTTTGGTGGCGGGGTATGAAGAGAGATGTGGCAGTCTTCGTGTCTAAGTGCCTTACTTGTCAGCAAGTGAAGGCCGAGCAGCATCAGAGGCCAGCGGGTTTGTTACAACCCTTGCCTATTGCCGAGTGGAAGTGGGAGCACGTCACCATGGACTTCGTTGTAGGTCTTCCAAGACTTCGGCGGTAGTGACACTATTTGGGTGGTTGTAGACCGGTTGACCAAGTCGGCGCATTTCATTCCAATGCACGTGAGAGATTCGATGAGATCATCTTGCCGACTTGTATGTTAGGGACATAGTAAAATTGCACGGGGTCCCGGTGTGATCGTTTCAGATAGAGATCCTCGTTTCTTTGCTAGGTTGTGGCGAGTTTGCAAAGTGCTTTAGGTACTAAGTGACCTTTAGTCTGACTTATCATCCTCGAGCGATGGGCGATCCAAGCGTACCATTCAGATCCTTGAGGATATGCTTGAGGTTGTGTCCTTGATTTGATGGGACATGGGAGAGGCACTTACATTTGGTGGAGTTTGCCTACAATAACAGTTCGATCTAGTATCGGTATGGCACCGTTTGAGGCCTTGTATGGCGACCTTGTAGTCTCTCGGTTTGTTGGGCGAGGTGGGTGACACACCTTTGTTGGGTCGGAGTTGGTTAGGGAGGCAGCGGAGAAAGTTGAGCTTATCCGTAGGAGGCTTATTCTGACCAGTCGTCGAAGTCCTATCTTGACCGTAGGAGGAGACCGTTGGAGTTTGAGGTGGGTGATCACGTCTTTCGAAGATATCACCTAGGCGGGGTTTGTTGAGATTTGGGAAGAGTGGGAAGTTATCCCTCGGTTTATTGGTCCTTTGAGATCCTTGGCGGATTGGCGAGGTTGCTTATCGTTTAGCTTTGCCGCCACGATTGGCGGAGTTCATGACGTGTTTCATGTGAGTATGCTTGAGTATGAGCGGATCCATCACACGTGTTGGATTGGACCGACTTAGAGGTAGATGAGGATGCCTCGTATGAGGAGAGACCGGTTCAGGTCTTGGATAGGCGGGATCAAGTCCTGCGTGGTAAGACCATCCCTTTGGTTAAGGTTTTGTGGAAACATCACGGAGTGGAGGAGGCCACTTGGGAACGTGAGTTGGGAGTCCGTGAGAAATATCCGGACTTATTTGTTGATGTGTAATCAAGTGTTGCAATTTTGTAATTGTAATGAACTTTAAGAACATTTGAAATGTCTTGAGTTGTAAAACATGGTGTATGTTTTGGTTAATGTAAATGTTGTAGAACTTGCCTTGTTATGGGAGTTGATTATAATATCGCATATGTTGGCTATATTATAGAAATAAAATTGTATCATGATTATTGCTTATGATATAAATTGTAAACCATATATGTGGGAAATGGTTGAAACGGAAAGAAATTGCATGTTGAAATGTACATGTTGAGAAATGCCTCTTAATAGGAGATGGATGACCGGTAATGGGTCGAATTGTTAAATGTTTTGTTATGACATTGTTTAAAATGGAGAAAAAAGGCTTGCTTTTCAAAAACTTGTTTTAATTTCGGGGACGAAATTCTTTAAGGGGGGGTTATAGCGATCCCGGGTTTACCCCTTGTTGTATAGTGATCCGGACGTGTGTCCGTGGATGTTGGTAGTGGATTGTTGTCCTGTTTACGTCCTTTCATATATTGTATTTGAGTTATAGGATGTGTTGGGCAGGTTTGTTTCAGGTTGGTTGTATTCGAGCCAAGGGTTCTTTGCGAAATTTTGTCCTTCGCCGGCGAGAGTTGGTCGTTCGAGCGGCGTTGAGTTTTGTGTTGCGGTGGGTCGAGCAGGCGGCGGCTTCAGCCTTCGGCGGCGAATCGTCTGGCTGAACACCATGATTCCTGGCTCGAGCGAGTTGATTCTTCGCTCGAGCGATCTGGTTCGGTCTTCGCCGGCGAAGCGGTTCGTCGCTTCAGCGTCGTCTAATTGCGAACTGAAGGTCGAGCTCCCCTCGGCGAGCTTTTCGCTCGGCGAGCTTCTAGGATGTTGGCTCGGCGAGACCTTCTTGGCTCGAGCTACGGTTTTACGTTGCAGTCGCTTGAGCGACCAAGTCTTCGCTTCGAGCGAACTGTTTATATCGATTAGCGACCCATGATCTAAACTTCACTTTTGTCAAGCTTTTACTTTTTAAAAGCCTTAATTTGACGGCCTCTCTCTCTAGACTTGCCTTCTCTCTAAGAAATCATCTCCTAGAGGTGAATCTTCCCTAAGTGCTTTGTTAAAAAGGTAGAGGTGACTTGGGCTTCGATATAATGAAAATATTCGGTTTTGGAGCAAGTTGGGTGTTGGGTCTTCATCTCCTTTTGAGCTCAAACTTTGAGGTAGGGATATCCTACTCCTCTTTATGGATTTTGTCTTTGAATTTTAGCATTTTGATATGTTGGTAGTTGTTGTGTAATTTTGGGAAACTTTGGGCCATTGTGTAATTTTATAAAAGTTTGGGGTTTTGTCTATAATAAACCTAGAAGCATGTTTGGTATAGAAACATGGAATTAATGTTGAAACATTAGTGAAATTGGAACCTAAGGGTTGTAATGTTAATTATGGAAACGTCCTAATTACATTGATTAATTAATGTGAATAATTAATTGTGGAAAATGAGAATTGAAATAGAATTGGGTCACGAGTTATGACGATGGAAAGAATACATTGATTTTATGTATTGATATGTGATGTGTATAATTGTGATATATATGCATTGTGTATGTGGGAGGAGATAGGGGATGTACGCCACGGTTTAGGGAAAGATAGGGGATGGACCTCTAAACCGGATGTTGTTTGGGAGGAGATAGGGGATGAACTCAGTAGATAGAGCATGTATGCTTATCTAGAAATATATTAGCGAGCATGTATGCTTGTCATGGAAAGTATGAATGTAACTGTTTGTTTATATTTGTTGAAGTGATGAAAGAATGTAAAAAGAATTGACCATCTATCAATTGTTAATCTTTTAGTCATTATTTATAAGCGGCTTAGTATATTTCTCTTTGAGGCAGGCTCACCCTATATAGAACATCATTTTTAGTCTTGGTAGCATGCCACCTCCAAGGACTTAGCTTGGGAGGCTAGTGGCGGACGGACTTTCTGGTTGTCCTTCCTTTTGCAGTGTTACATGTAAATTCAAGCCTAGGGCTTAATGTGTAAATGAGTTAGCACTCTACTTTCTTGTAACCAAGTGTTAACTTGGAAAGCTGTAAGCCCGTAGGGCATTTGCTTTTGTTGTTAACATGTAATACCTTTTGAAATAGCACTCTGATGAATGGAAGGACGTGGATCTTTTATATATCATAGCATGTTAATATTGTTGGTTTAATATCATTATTTTGAGGGCGTTACAGTCCTTTGCGGCTCCAATGACGACTATATCAATGTGTTATTTATTCAAGAGAGGCTCCCATCGAGGGTTCACTATGAATCTTTAGGTACTTATTATGAGATTTATGGGCACTATCTAATGGTAAGAAGGGTTTCATTGCTTCTTATTTTGTCTGGTTCAATCAATTAAAAGAATGAACGATAATTATTGAATTACAAAATATCCATTGTTGGGAGTTCAAATTTGATCTCCTTCCATACTTCACAAGCAATAGCTAGTTTAACACTCAATTTGGTAGCCTTGCGTATAATTTCACTACTCTCATGAGCAAGGTCACGTCCTTCATTACGAGTATATGATTTGGGTTTCATATTGCTTAGGTTGTTGGTGTCTTTGCACAAGTAAGACTCAAATCTTGAATTTTGAATTTCTTCTCAAATTGGCACCGAATTCAAAATTATGTCACTCAAATCCTAAGGCTCTATTTATTTGCCAAACTAAGTTGGATGAGATTAATATTATGATGGGATTGACTGAGGAAATTATTAGTATGGTAGTATTAGATTGGAAATATAAGATTAATTGTGTTTGTTTGTGCATTAGTGTAGTAATATTAGTTGGATGGCTGCTATTAGCACATACCTAATTTCTTTGGAACCTCCAATCCCCCTTTTTTTTATTATAATTATACCTTAAAGTAAAATTACACTAAAGGACAATCTTTAAAGGAACACTTACCCACAAAATAAAGACAACTCTACAATATTGTATACCCACTTCTCCCACCTAAACCCAATATATTTCTCTTCATCAATGTTCCTGTAACAACTCGAAAATTTAAGTTGTCCCTTAAATTTTATATCAGTATTATTTAATTATAAGTGAGATAAACCCTAAATTTTAATTAGTAGCACAATCAATCATGATAATAATAACAATAATAATAATAATGGTAGTAATAGTAAAATAAAATAATTAATTTTATGATGGTATGCAATAAAGTGTAATTTAACTCACGTTAAGAGTTATTGTGCAATTATTCTATTAACTAGGGTCAATGTAGAATTAAGCTGATAGTTGTTATAGATAAAGCTCGAAGAAGCTCAAAAGAAAAGAAAAAGAAAAAAAGAGATCAATGGATAAGGAGCCATATGGATAAGCATGTAATTGAGTGAATTAAGTGGAGGGCCACGTGGTTACTTGGGCAACAAGTGAATTGAATCAAAGGGCTCTAAGCACCTATAAAAGGGTGCCTCTGTAAGAAAAGAGGAGCAAGGAAAGAGTAGTCATCAATAAGGAGGATGTTTGATAAGAATTAATATTTATGTGAGTTATATTATATCTTGAGTCACCATCATATATTTTATGTATATTTTGAGTTATCATAAATTATTTTATGCAATTTGTGTTTTATAAATTAGATTAATATTTCAATTATGTTGATTATTTTCTGAACTCTATTTGTTTAAATTGAAACCCATAGATATATTTGTTTAAATTTTATTATTTATTTGACAGTGATTTCATAAGCAATTATTTTTTGTAAGTACCACATCGGATGTCCCATGTCTTGGGGGACTTAAATAATCATTGGCCTTCTGATTAGTCATTTTGTGACCCTCTGTCTATCATGGATCCACTGACACTCTAATTTCTGATGTGGAGTAAAGTGTTGGACGAAGCTAAGTGCTACACTATTGTGGGAGTCATCTCTAGAGTTCGTAGGAGCCACCTCTTGAATCCTATTCTGGTGTGAAGCAAAATGCTGTATGGAGCTAAGTGTTACACTATTGTAGGAGTCACTTTTAGAGTTTGTATAAGCCATCTCTTGAGTCCATACATCTATTCTATTCCGTACCGTGGTTATCATTATTCTGTTTATGTGATTTCTGTATTATATGTCAAATGGTTTCCGTATTATATATTATGTATTTTAATATCAAGCTCTGTTTAGTCCTATAATTATCCATAGTGAATTTTATGCCTTTATACTTTTAGTATAATATTTCTCACTCTGTCATGTGCATATAGTTGTTTACCACTTTCAGGTGACATGTCAGGGCCAGTGCGTGGGGTAGGCACAAAGCACTTTGTAGACATAGTTTAGCTCTGACAATTTAATTAAATAGAAGCTCCAATGATTATTTTGGTACCATCATGTAAATATTACTTCCACTCGCGTTTATTTATTTGTTCAAGAATTGGTTGGAGTTAACTTCAGTTACCGACCATCATGATGCTTAACCCTTGGGTACGAGGAACGGGTCATGATAGTTCCTCTTCATCACCATCCTTAAACCCAACGTTCCGCTTCATCCTCATCTTAAACCCAATGTATTCCTCTTCATCACCATCCTAAACTCTAAACATATTCATTTTCATCACAATCCCAAACCTTGAACCAGAAATTAGTGGCTGAATTGTAATAAATGTCTGTTATATTGAATTAAAATAGAAAAAAGTGAATTGAGGGTAAGTTATACAGTGCTGAGCAAATGCTGTTCGGTAACACAGTACTGAAAAAATTGTTTATGTTCGGCAACACAATGCTGAACAAATAATTTCTGTTTGGCAACACAGTGTTGACAAAATTGTTTATGTTCGGCAACACAATGCTAAACCAACCCTTGGGCGGTTGATCGGTCGGATGATCAGGTGGTTAACCAGTGGTGTGATCTTGGTTCAGCTTTACAACAATGATGTAATGATGCAATTGTTTTGATAAAATGGACATCGTCGTTCACTAATTTCGAATAAATCAAAGAGAATGACGGTTGTCATTGTAGTTCTTCAATAGGAGAGGGATCATCGTCGTCGTTTTTTAACAAGAGAAAGAAAGAGAGGGATTGTCTTTAACTGTATAGAGTGGGTGTGCAAAATTAGATGGGTGTGCACTTCGGTGTGATGATATTATGAATATTGATAAATTTGGTATTAAGTGGAGTGTTAAAAGAAATCTTATTGAAATTTAGGGTTTAGGGTGGGGATTCAAAGAAATGGGGGGTTCAAAAAATTAAGGTAGGTGCTAATTGCAACCCTTTATTAGTTGATTGGGATTAAATTTATGAAATTACGTAAAAGCCCTCGTTATATAAAATTTGACTTGGTTATTTTTATAAGTGAGAGGCAAAATAGTTTTTCTACATCCAATTCCATCGAATTAAATTTTAATACCACCTCCCCCACTGCTAATCCCCTCTTTAGAACAAACATGATTTTTACGAACTCCACTTCATTACTAATTCAATCATATCCTTTATTTCTAAAAGCAAATATGATGAATTTGAATAAAACCAAAGATGAATAAAGACTTTAAAGCCTAATCCAAGGTTTAATAAAGCCCAAACATTTGGATTACTTTGGTTGAATCCACCCAAGTTGCACAGGATATTATATATTAGAGGTGTTTATGGGTTGGTTTGGTTTGATTTGACATTAGATTTGGAGTCAATCCAATCATGATCGGTTCTAAATTTTTAGACTAACTAGAATCAACTCAACCTAATGTAGTTTGGGTTGGTTCGAGTTGAAACCACGGTTCTACTGCACAAAAAATAAAGTAAATTAATCAATGGTAAATAATTAAAATAATTAAGTTTTTAATATTTAAACATAATATAAATAAATAACAAAATATTGTTTAACATATCTCAACACTATGAGAAGTATAGTAAAAGGATTTGGCTTCTCTCAAGTTGTCATCTTAAGTTGAGAGAGTGTTTGAACTTAGTAGGCGCATTTGAAAACTGATTTCAGTGATCCGAATTGTTCATTTTTTAAGACTCGATGAGTATAATATATGCAAAAAAGTAAGATAATTAGATATGGATAACTATATGTTTGAATCACATTTGTTTCTAAAAAATAGACGACAAATATAATTTTAAGAATATATATTCATTGTTAGTGTGAATAATAGATGAATTAGGTTTAGATGAGAATATGTTTATATAAATAGAATTTTTCGATTCTCAAGTTGGTTATGATTTCAGTGATCCGAACTGTTCATATTTTAAGACTGAATGAGTATAATATACATGCAAAAAAGTAAGATAATTAATTATCAGTAACTATATGTTTGAATCATATTTGTTTTTGAAAGATAAACGATAAATATAATTTCAAAAATAACTATTCATTATTTGTATGAATAAAGACCAATTAAGTTTAGGTGAAAATATGTTCATATAAATAAAAAATTTCAATTCTCAAGTTAGTTCTCAACCAAAAATCAACTAAATTCTCTATGACTCTACTTGGTTTGGGGTGTACTAAAAAAGTACACTTTTATCTTTCTTTCTTTCTTTTTAAAAATCACATCATCTTTTTACTTTCTGCACATTTTTTCATAAAAAGTCAAAAAATATATTTATTTAAATTATCCTAAAACCAATTGTGGGGATATAATTTTTGAATGACAACACGTGGCCGAGGTGTCACCGAAGTGCCAGCCGAGGTGCCACGTGTCTTGGTCATGACGCCGAAATCATCTCGGCTAGGCCGAGGTTATCTGCGAAAATACCGGAATCCGGGATAAGCATATAAGGGATAAGAGTCCTAGAATGAGAGAGGACTTCAGTTTGGGTAAAGATAAGACTCTTAGAGAGTTTATCCCAATCTTACTGGGAGTCCAACATTAGCAGTAATCCTAAGTCCATTGAAGCTAGGCTTCTATTAAGACTAGGTTTGTGTTCGCTATAAAAAAGAGGCACCCTCATGGGTCTAAGGTATGCTTTTTATGTTATGAATAGTGAGTTAAGCTCTTTTGCTATCTTTGAGAGATAACTGACTTGATCGTCGGAGTGCCCTTCGGTGGACGAATCACCGCTAGAATCTCTTCTTTTCTGTGACAGGTCGTTCGGGCAATCTATTCTGCCAGTGTTCTCCAGCTGAGTACCAGTTTGGCAGTGTTGTCGGAAATTGACACACACACCAATTAATATATTAACTAGTATACTAGCAGATGATATGATATAATTTTAAAATTTTTGAATATTTATAATTTATATAATAGATAGAATGAGTAATAATAAGAGCAAACTTCACTTTATCCCCTATGGTTTAGGTTATGTACGGATTGCCCCCCTGACTTTCGAATATCACCACATAACTCCCCTGTGGTTGATGGAGTAATGTGCATAGTTAACACCGTTAATGGCAGACGTAAAAAGACCAATTTGCCCTTGTATATATATATCTAAGCTTGCTTACCATTTTCACTTCCAACAGTCGTGTATCTGAGAAGAGGAAAGTGAAGAGAGCTAGGGTTGTTCGATTGAACAAATTAGGGTTGTTCGATTGAACAAATTAGGGTTTCAATCGAACGAAATAGTATATAGATTTGAGAAAGTAGGGCTTCGATTGTTCGATTATCACTGATCTGGAGATTTACGAAGCAAACGAAGCCCAAAAGTTCACGAAGAATAAGTTGTAAGGTATTTTTTCGATCATTGCTTTTTATTTTGTATTTCATTCGGTTCGATTTGCTGATATATATATATATATATAAAATGTTAGTTGATGCACTTTTTGTTGCTGTATATTGTGGTCCCGTACGTTTTGTATATTAGGGTTTGTGTGCCTCCCTTTTTCGTACCATTAGTGGTTAACTTTTTGTCATGGACACTGTGTTCGATACAATTATTCATATCATGTTACTATGGTGGTTTTGTATATATGAAGTTCATATACTGTGGTCCCCTATTGTTGTTTGTTTATTTATAGTGAATGATGTTAGTGTATTACTTTGTTTGTTTATTGTTATTGTGTTTTGTGTAGGGTATGCACTTAAAAGGTGAAGTTTATCCCTAATCCTCAGTGTATTACTTTGTTTGTTTCCTTATTCAATTAACTTTTAACTTTATGCCTGAAGAATAGGTTTTTTAATTCTATTACTTTATGCTTGTCATATGCTGTAGGCATTTGTATTGTATGACTTTATGCTTTTATATTCTGTTTTCTATTTTGTGTGATCTATTTGAGGATTAGAGATTATTTATTATTTTAGTTTATGTTGGATACATGCATGACTATATCTTTGTTTAGGGTTTAGGGTTGTGGGTTGTGGTCCCAAAATGTATTGATGAAAGTCTTTTCTACTTTAGGAGTGAATGTTGAAAATGTCAGACAAATTCATGACTGTTCAAATGCACCATGGGGGCCATTTTGTCTTTCATCCACATGTTGTTTATGAGGGTGGTAGGGCGAATGAAATAATTAACTATGACTTTGACAAAATGTCCATGTTTGAGTTAAGAGACGTTTATTATGATATTGACACAGAACATGGTGGTAATGCCATATGTGGTGGTGACACAGACATTATTGATATAAAATTGTCTGATATTGACATCATAGTTAATGACATTAGGAATGACTCAGATGATAGTGCAGAGGTAGTTGGGGGTGAGGATGTGGGTAAGGAATGTGAGGGTAGTGAGAAATCAAGTCAGAATCAGGCTAGGGAGAGTCAAATAGGAAGGGAGCATGACAGTAATGATACACAACATGAGGAAGGGTTGCACCATACTATTGACACTAAGTCTGTAGAAGGTAATGAGGCTGATGAGAGTGACAGTGCACAGAGTGAGACTGAATTTTTGGCTGATGAAGAGAGAACTGATAGTGATGATTCTGAGGACTTGGACTATATAGATAGTGAAGAATATAGTGATACTGAAACTTCTGAGGATAGTGCAGTGGAAAGTGATGACCAAAGTTGGTTGTATGAAGACTTAGAGGGTCCAAATGATGACATTTTTGATAAAACCTCACACAAAAGAACTGAAGGACCACCACATAAAGTCAATCTACCAGATAATGTTGGTTGGTATTCAGAAATTGATGATGATGATGATGATGATGATGACGACGAATTGATTAATCTGAAAGGGTCATCAGATGAGGCAGATGATGCTAGATACTCAAAATACAAAGAAGGGATGATGAAGGATCCCAAACTTGTAGTTAGAATGAAATTTCCTAGTCCCTAAGTTTTCAGAGAGTATTTGAGGGAGTTTAATGTGGTGCATGGTTATGATATAAGGTACATCAGAAATGAGAGTGCTAGTATCACTGCTGTTTGTAGGCATGGGTGTACTTGGAGGATACATGCCTCTCTATTTGGGGGAACCACAACCTTTCAAATCAAAACTCTAGAGGGGAAACACACATGTAGGAGGCATTACAACAACAAACAAGCCAACTCTAAGTATTTGGGGAAGAAGTTTGTAGATGAGATGAGAGATGATCCCTCCATTAATATAGCCTCTTTCAAGAAAAAAATTAGAAGAGAGATAATGGCGGATGCAAAAAGGTTTCAAATATATAGGGCAAAGAGGAAGGCAATGGAGATAATTGCAAGGGATTTGGTAGAGCAATATTACAGGATTAGGGATTATGCAGCTACAGTTATTAGGAAAAATTCAACCTCACACATTTCAATAATAACTAATCCTGAAAAGATAGAGCCTACATTTGAAATAATGTATTTCAGACTTGGTGCACAGAAAGATGGATTTCTAGCAGGGTGTAGACCAATAATAGGACTAGATGGTTGTCATTTGAAAGGGATTTTTGGAGGGCAGCTACTCAGTGCTATTGGGAGAGATGGAAATGACAACATGTATCCTATTGCAGTGGTGTAACAACCCTCGTACTGATTACCGATAAACTACTGAATTAGCTACTGGTTATTGCTAAACTAAACTGATAATGACTGATAATTGAATTAACTGAAGTACTGAATGGACTAATTGAAATCGAAACTGAAACTGAATAAGTTTATCTATTGAATCGCATATTGCATCTGTTTGATTGATTGATTATCTGTTTGAATTCATATGTTTAAACTGCTAATTGAAGGCCTTATCGGCGGCCGAATTAGGAATCGTTTCGTGTTTTATAATCAGTATAATTTATGTGATTTTATGGTATATTTACTCAACATGTGATTGGGTATGATTTAAACTAGATAAAATATTGATAAATGCAAAGTTTGACTTAATTACCTTATTGCCACCCTTAGTGGCCCACTATACTAACAATTTGAGCCTTGTATACACTTGAACATATTCATTTCATCAGCCTTTCTTCCTTACTCTAGCCGACCAATAAGAGGTTTAGGGAGAGAGAGAGAGAATTGACTTAGTCTTGTGGAATTTGGCTTGGATTGCTTGGAATTGAAGTGTGAATTGGCAAATTGGAGCTCTTAAACCTTGAATACAAGACCTAAGGTAGATCATTGACCTTCTCATTGTTGAGTTTAAACTTGTTCTTGTGTGTTTCATGCTAAATTGATGAGCTAAGTCATGTTTTAAGCTTAGCATATTAGATTGAAGTCAAATTATTGCATGCATGTTGAATTTAGGGAGTTTGGAGTGGATTTCATGGGCAAATACCACATGCATGTTCATAATCATGTACAAAGTCCATGTTTTCATTTTGTTTTCCAACTATTGAGCTCAATTGAGCAAGAATTGAAGCTTGATTTTGGTTTAAAGTTCATGTATCGCATGTTTTGAAATTGTTCTTGAAAATGGGTTTGAATTTTGGATTTAATTGACTCACCTTTGGGGCTTGAATTCATAAATTGGCTTTTGAAACTTGTTATACATTGTTTTGGGATGCATTTTCCAGAATTTGGGCCCAAGAGGTCGAGAATTGAGCTGAGAATGCTTGGTTTGAGCTTGGAAGGCAAATCTGGAAATTCCAGATTTGGCTTCTTCGCTTAAGCGAAGGATTCCTCACTCGAGCGACCAACGTTTCCTCTAAGCCACGCTTGAGCGAAGGATTGGTGGCTCGAGCGTAAAAATCGAGCATCCAGTACTTTTACTGTTTCATCAGACCGCTCGAGCGAAGGATTGTTCGCTCGAGCGAAGCCTTTGATTTTGCAACCTCGCTCGAGCGAAGGAAGGCTCGCTCGAGCAAGACCCCTGTTTTCAGCAACTTTTGAAAAATGCCTTCCAATTGTATTTTTGCATCCTCATCCCATTCTAGGCATTCTTAGGCCTAGTTTAAGGCATCTTAATGAGGATTTAGACATGGAACCACACCGAGGAAATTTAGGGATTTAATTATCATCCTTCCCGACTGTGAAACTTAGTGTGTGTTCTATTTGTTTACTGTTAGGGTTGGCTCTCGGGGACGCGCTCTAGCTGCTATTAGCCCAATCTCTGTGAGTAACAATTGTGTAAAGATAT